>CM067513.1:3220550-3225708 GCA_034509495.1 Acestrorhynchus altus
TTATTGTAATGTTAGTGTCTGCGCAGACACATTGGCTTTACCTGTCATATATACGCCCGCGTACGTGCAAAAGTTTGAGCACCCCGGTTCAAAAGACAGGCATTGTTGGTATGTAAGCAAGTGAACAAGTCCAGGACAAATGAAATGCAGACATTTTAGAACGCACACACTCTTTAGAGAACGCTCGTGCTCTGTGTGTGCGTGTGTGTGTGTGTGTCTGTGTACCTGAGTCTCAGACAGGTTGAGCTGGCGTGCAAGCTCTGTCCTCTCTCGGCCCACGACGTACTGACAGCGCTGGAACTCCATCTCGAGCCTGTAGAGCTGCTCGGCCGTGAAGGACGTCCGGGTCCGTTTGGGCCGATCTAGATCCAAACCCTTCGGCAGGATGATCTCCCGGATCGAGCCTTTGGCATCTGAACCACACAAACACAAAATCATACCCTTTAGAACCGTGAGCTTTTACATGTACACATAAAAGACCAACCCTACCAATGTGCGTTCTTAAACAAAGGGATCTCCAAGGGTTCTACAGCCAAGGTTCTATTTAAATCAAAGATATGTTATAGGTGGTTCTGTTTAAAAACTTGCTTCAGCTGTAGAAAACAAATGGCTCTGCTCAGAAAATAAATCAGCAAAATATGTTCTTTTATATATAAAATATAATAATTATTATAAAATCAAAAAATAAATTGATATAATAATGTAATAATAGTTTAAAATAGTATTAATACAAACATTTTAATATAATAAAAATATACTGATTTAATGCTGTATTTTAAAATGGAAGCATATATATATATAATTTTTTTTAAATAAATAAATACATAAATAAATATATATATATAAAACATGAAATATATGCAGAATCCAATTATTACTGAAACAAACTAAAAAACTAAAAAGTTTAATAAAATGAAAACTAAATGATTAAAAATGTACAAAAATAAAATTAATCTTTTATTATGAAAATTAGTATAAAAATAAGTATAAAATGAGAAGGTGGGAGAATCAGATCATGTCACTGGGTTGCATCAGTGTGTTGTATGTTTATGATTTCTCTGATCTTGGAACCTTTCCAGTCGAGTGTTCCAACTAGAGTTTAAATGACCATTTAAAACCAAAAAGCCAATTTCATTTTACCTGAACTTTAAAAAAAACCTAATAAACTGGACATATTTATATTTATTAATGTTCATTTAGTTTAACACGCTGACAGACTTGAAAGTGACTAAATGTTTCAGCATTAAAAATTAAAGGTTTTAAATCAACACAAACTAAACAATAAATAATAATAAAAGTCAACAGAAATTAACATTGTTATCCTAAAAATAAAATTGCCTTTTTACAATATCAATAATATTCATAAAATCATAATCAAAACATCAATAAAAATTCAACTTTTCCACTTGTAGAAGGGCTTCCTTGTCCTTCAGACCTTCAGTGTGTGAAACAGGAGTGCCGCGTTCGGCTGGTCACGGCCGGAGGAAATAAGACAATCATTTCATCAGCTTAATTTCATTGGCGTTTGATCAGGGCTCGGTGTGATGGTGATGGAGTTCGGGAGAGTAAATAAGACACGGATCTCACAGCCCTGAGGATTTTCTGGAGCTGCGGAGCGCCGCAGCGGGAACTTTTTAGTGCATTTGGTTTAAAAGAGATGTAAATTTAAACCCAATTTTCCGGCCCTCGGGTCGGGATTTATGGACAGCGTGTGAGGGACACGACGGGTTTTATCTGCTTCTTCACGTTAAATCAGGTACTAGAGCTCAGTCCAGCTGGGTCACCATAGTGCTGGGAGTTCAACATAAATAAATAAACATTTAATATCACAATTACTTCCTTCAACACACAACTTTAAGAACTCGTTATCTAATTTGAGATGAATCAGGAAACGGTGTGATTGTTTCTTTCATGACGTTTCTCTGAAACTGGAAGTACGAACGTATTCCTGACTTTAAAAGTGCAAATAT
This sequence comes from Acestrorhynchus altus, assembly GCA_034509495.1. NCBI lineage: Eukaryota > Metazoa > Chordata > Actinopteri > Characiformes > Acestrorhynchidae > Acestrorhynchus > Acestrorhynchus altus. Next base: position 3,222,521 of record CM067513.1, read on the forward strand.
GTTCGAAAACCATCGTAGAGAAAGTTTTACATCAGTGGACGTTTCCTACAGGTTGCAAAAAGGTTTTTTTAATGAAAAAGAAAAACCAAAAAAAACAACAATAACATATAATAAAATATAAAATGTACCATATATTTGCACATTTTATGGTTTATTTTTTCCCCAATATGTTCAATTCAATAGATACATTATGATGCACTTATTAACCATTTACATACATTTATAGTTATAAATAATAACAAGGATATATATAATTCATTTTACTGCATTAAATAACTTTAAAACTATATAAATTTCAATCCAATCCAATTCATGACCACCATTTACCATTTATTAATCTAATATCTGCAATATCCTTCATTTAAAGAACAGGGAAAATAAAGAGCAGTGATTTTTTTTCCCCCTAGTTTGATCCTGAAATTCACACACTTCTAAACTTGGAACAGCAGCTCTGGACTGAGACTCCACTGTTCCTGAAGTGTATCCCTCAGAGAGGCTTAAAATTCAGACCACAAGCCTGCCAAAGTACTGCCACTGAGGCAGAACTCGAACTGGAAGCTCGTTTTATTCACCAAGCACATGGGGTTTTTCTAGGAATTCCACAGAATCGGATCGTCTGTTGGATCAAACTAAACTTGTGTGCACCATCTGTAAGATGTGGCTGCACGTAAAGTGGATCCTGCTGAGCTTTTAAATGAATTCTGATAAGAATTTAAATAAAACAGACAGGAATACACCTGCATCTACAAAATCTGCTTCCATATATGGAATTAATTCCAATAAGGCTTTATGAATTTCCCACTGTTCCAGGATCTACACCCGAATCTATGATCCTTTAATAAAATTCCAGGTAGAATTTGGGAACAACAACATAATCCCAGGAGACTTGTCTGCTTCTATGGAAGGTGATCAAAAAGAGAAATTCCGGGAAGCATTTATGAATGTTCAAACTCCCTCCCAGAAGATATGTGGAATCAGTTTCATAGCATAAATTCCGATTAGAATTTCTGGACCCTTACCTCTGACCAGTATCCTCCGACAGTAGTCTGGATCTCCCGAGCTCGTCCTACTTTTCTCGTGGTTCTCCACAGGTCCAGATGGGCCAAAGGACTCCTGGGGCTCCTTCAGCAGTGTTTTGGAAAGGTTGCCCTGGTGAGGCTCCTTGCCCTCCTTCCCTCCTTCCTTCAGTCCATTCTTCAGCACCATCCCGGGCTCCGGCTCCTGGCTGTACCGGACATCCATTGCTAGCCTCGTCCCGCTCGGAGAACCAACTCTGTTTTCCGTCTTCTTCTGTCCGTTCTCCTCCTCCTCCTTCTTTGTTAAAGGAAATAACAACGGAAGCCAAAAAAAGAGAAGAAAAGAAAAGGTGATGACAGGAGAGTATCCCGTTAGTCCGGCGCTCCCGATAATGCTGGGGTTTTTTGTCCCGCCGTGTGAGGAACAACAGCAGCTATTGGGATGCTTGAGCCAGGGAGCTAATGCTTCATCTTTCCAGAGCTCTATTATCAGTGTCCAACGTTAGCTTCTTCTTCTTTTTCGTCCAGTGATCACTCAGACTTTTTTCCTAGGGGAAAAAAAAGGAGAGGAAAAAAAAAATGCAATTTGGCGTCCCCCCTCTCCTCGTTAGGCTGATAGGGACGTTCTCTGAACAATCAGGGCTTCGGACGGACGCATCGTTCGCTCGTTTCGAATTGATTACGGTAATTTCGTGCCGCACTTTTCGGGATTTGCGTAACCTCCCTGAACACGCTAAATTGTTTGGGGGAAATATATTGCGGCACTAATGGAGGGGTGCGCTGCCTACGACCCCTCTTCTTCCAGCTCGTTCCTCACATACACACTCACATTCATTCACACACACACACACACACACACACACGCACACACACACGCAAAGGATCCCAGTCAAATGATTGGTCTCGGATCACGAAAGAGAGCGCATGCACACTCTCAGGCACTCTCACACACACACACACACACACACACACACACACACACACACACACACACACACACACACAAGAGGGACAGCCCTTGAGGAAAAAAGTTCCAGTCCAGCCCTGGGTGTCCCGGGACTGGGAGGTGGAGGGGGGTGTGTGTGCTTTGGCTCAGCTTTGGCTTGGCTTTTTAATCTCTAATCGCGCAGCCGGCACATTCACACCGCTCACTCTGGAACACTACGATGGAAATGACACACATGGACGGAGCGAGAGAGAGTGAGAGCAGGCGAGTGTGGGTAAGCCAGCGAGAGACAGGTGGAAAGAGACAGAGATAGAGAGATGAGAGGAAGAGTGGGAATCTGACTGAGCAAGAGAAGCAAGGAGAGCTGGAATGAATACAAACAGGTGGGAAACCTGAAATCCACTTCGGCCTCAACTTACAAAAGCTAGGGGTGCAAAACCAATCCGAAGAAGCCCCCTGGATCTCCCCGAGTTACCCGGAAGCTGGAAAAAGAAGGACACATTCTGACCTTTAAAAGCAAGGATCTAACATTGAATGCCCACCACTCTCTCTCTAAAACCCACCCAAAAAACCTGTCTAATAAAAAAAACAATCCTGCCCACAGTCTGAACACACACACACACACGCTCAAGAAGTAGTAAAGCAGCCCACCGCCACCCACCCACACACACACTCCCACAAGCCTGCTCCACACCCACCCACCCACTTACCCACCCCACTTGGGGCTATTTTCATTGTGGCAGCAACAATATCTGGGAGAATGGCAGTGGTGGGTAATCCAATAAGACCATTGATTAGGCAACAATGATTCAATTCAAACCAACAGCCGCTCGCTCTGGCCCTTCTTGTCACCTTGTTGGGCCAGAGGGGCTTTTCCCTCTTCCCTCTGACCCCCCACCTCACCTCCTCCCTCCCTCCTCCCTCCCCGTAAAGCCTTTCACTGCTGTATGGGAAAGAGAGAGCACAAGGGGAGAAAGATGGCAATTATCTAATTGGACTATTAACAAACAATTCAGCGAGTGTGTCTGCTAGGGAGTAGTGGGAAGAACGAGGAGGAGGAGGAGGAGGAGGAGGAGGAGGTGGGAGCGGTACAAGGGTGTTCTCCGCTGCACTAACTTCATTCACAGACTGTGTGGAAGCGAGCGGCCTGTTGAAGAGACAGAGTGAGAGAGAGAGGGAGAGAGAGAGAGAGAGAGAGAGAGAGGGAGAGGGAGAGAGAGAGGGAG
>CM067513.1:3225784-3440784 GCA_034509495.1 Acestrorhynchus altus
GAGAGAGAGAGAGAGAGAGAGGGAGAGGGAGAGAGAGGGAGAGAGAGAGGGAGGGAGAGATTGTTTAAAGAAGAAGAGCTAAGTGGAGGAGGGGAGGGACTGTTTGAAGAAAAGGTAAGACGAGGGCTCTGAGAGACGGGGGCCCGAACGCTGCTGGAGTTGAAGCTTGAGAAAAAAAAAAGCAAGAGTTTGGTTTGACAGTGACCAGCTGAATGGCCCGACAAAGGACGAGGTCCCGGAAAGAAGTACATACTGCATAAAAATGTCATCTCAGCAAACAAAGGCATCTGAAATGTGATCTGATATTCCACATTTTCCTCAACCTACATAAAAAAATTCATTTCAATTTCATATTAATGATGATCCGGACCAGCAGAAACGAGCTGAAGGAGCTAAATCCAGGTTACATTAACTTCTATAAAAAGTCTGAAAAGTAACCACCTCCACAAAGCTGTCTAACAGCAGAGCTTTAAAGGTTTACAAATATTTTATACTAAAAATATTCAGTATAAAATAATTTTATCACTAAATAGACACTTCGATTACATGATCACATCACTGAATATACGCTTGTGTACTTGTATGCAGTGGTTTTGTCTCTGATTAAATACAAAAATACCCACAAAGAGTGATGTTATCATGTACAAATCTAGCCTGAATTATTCAGGATCTAATATGAATTATTCAGTATTTATGATTAATTGTTCAGTTATATATAACTATGAAACTATGAAGTATTCAGCATTAATAAATTATTCAATATGAATAATTCAGCATCCATTATTCAAAATTAGGTATCTATTATAAATTATTCAGTATCAAAATGAATGATTCAGTATTCACTATGACATATTCAGCATCCATTATTAATTAATCAGTATCAATTATCATTAATTCAGTATTTACTTGGAATTATTCAGTATTTACTAATAATAATTTAGCATCAATTATTAATTACTCAGTATTCAGTTATTTATTATCTAATATGAATCATTCAGTATCCATTATGAATTATTTAGTATCCACTATGAATCATTCAGTATCTACTAAAAATACTTCAGCATCCACTATTAATTACTCAGCATTTACTCTGAGTTATTAAGTACCTACTATGATTTATTTTGTATCTACTGAGAATAATTCAGCATTGATTATTAATTACTCAGTATTTACACTGAGTTATTTATTATCCACTATGAATTATTCAGTATTTACTCACAATCTTTCAGTATCAACAATTAATTATTTAGTATCTACTCTGAATTATTCATGGTATTGTATGGATTATTTAGTACCAACCATAAATGATACAGTATCTACTATGTGATTTATGAATATCTACAATAAATGACACAGTATTGTATATAAATATGTAAAAGATTAAATGCCTCAACTTTTACTTAGCAAAACCTTTTATTCTGCAGTGCAGACAGACATTCTGAGACACCATTCAACAGATTACACCCACATATATAACAGTGCCACTGTCTCTATTGAACACATACAGTCTAGAGCAGTACAGACAGAGACTATTCAAGAACACAATTAGATCCGTGGAACTGGATGTTCTGTAGCAAATTTAGATCATAAAAATCTCTGTATTTAGGAATATTGACCAGTTTATGGTACTAGTAGTGTATTTTATGACGTACCCATGTCCACTTTTATAAAGTTATATACCTAAATATGTGTGTGTGTGTAAGATCAGATCTGTTAGTGTGTGATCAGATATGTGTCAGCTGATCTAAACTGACGTTGTGATTAAATCTGTGTGTTATTCTAGGCACATCACAGCCAGCCTGTCTATTCAGCATCATTCTGCACCTACAACTTTCAGCAGGATTGTCCCCGCCTCGCTCGTGTGCGGAGTTATTTTTAGTTGTCTGTATGTGTGTTGGAAGACAGGCTTAAAAAACACTGCTGGCCTCTGCAAGGATGGAACCAGTTCTCCCACACACCAATTGTCTTTAAATTGTATGGGCTACAGCTGTGGATGACCCCGGTTTTCCAAGCTGGGAAACGCAAAGAGAAGAATTTTCGGGGTCAGTCGTGACCTTAAGGTCAAAGAAGTGGGCTTGGGACCAGGTGGTCATTATGATGTTCCTGATCCCCAGGACCAGTGTTCACAGCTGAGTGGCCCTTTAGCAAGGCAACTAACCCCCACAGTTCCCTGGGCACAGGTGCATCGTAAGCACCCGCTATACCCAGTGATGATGGGCTAGACTTGGTTGGTTTCAGAGAGAACTCTGTTGGGCTCAGGTCGGGTTCCCACTGAAAACGTGGTGCTACAGTTTGGACTGGGTTCGTTAGGGTTAATGATGATTTAAACAAAACTGGCTAACAGCAGCCACCTCAGTACCATAGCAACCAACAAGCAAATCCAGTGTAACCACTTGGAATAAAACACAAACCAACAGACTAGAGTTAATGTTAATGTCAGGCTTAAGCTTTAGAACCTAATTTTGCAGGTTATTTTCATAGTCTGATGAATTTTTATGCACAAAAAACAATGTAAAAGTATTTATATTTATACATTTTTTATATAAAATTAAGAGAATAAATAAAAATCAAATATTTCTATAAATTCAACCCTTTTTTAATATGAAATTTACTTGCACCCACGATTTGTTGGCTTATAAAAAACACTTTATATGTCAGAAATCCTGCTTAAAATTGACCATCCAAAGTGTTTTTAAGCTAAAATTCAATATTTTTGATGAATTATTTGCTCCTTTGTCATTTAAACTGGGATTTAATTCCGTTGGAAACAAGTGAGACCACCATAGGGTGGGACCACCAGAGATACGGTAAGTCTTGTCGATTGTAATACGTGTATCATGTATGTCGATTACTCTGATCCTGAGTTACGATGCCTTGAAAACAGCTTGTAACTTTTTCTGTAACATGTAAATAATCTAGGGTTCTAGGAGTTCTATGCATAACTGGTTCTTAGCAAGCACTTGGGTTCTATAGCAACATTATACCAATCACTTATCAGTATTATAGAAACCAGTGCTGTGATTCGGACTGGGTTCTGACTCAGTTCAGGTTTGCTTCTGGTGCTTTGAGCTGCATGTATGAAACCCCACCAATTAGTACTGCAAAGTCTGGCATTTTCTGGGCACAGCTGGCAACACAGTCTCAAAGGCCAACACCCCACTGAGAAAGAACAGCTATAGCAGATTTAACAGCTATTAGAGGAAAGATTACAGATTACAGTGAGAAGAGGGAGATGGGCAGGAAGCTCCACTTACTCTGATTCCACTGTAACAGTCACAGCTTGGGCACAACAGCAGCACTGATCATTTCGGATCCATGAATGCAAACCTGTCACACAGAACAACAGCCTTATTTACAGCTATAGGACACAACACTTAATGAATACTGCCATAAATATATCATAAGAAGCTCCTCAAACACTTTTCTGAGTGTGGTGTGATATAATATTTAATAACGTTTCTGTTTAAATGCATTAAACCTCTGGAAATAATAATATAATACAATGTAATATGTATCATACCAGGCCAAAGTCAAACACTGTGATATAATATTTATGCTCTATTGACCATCATTACATCAGCATTAGTCTGCACCTACTGCCAGCGTACTGCATGTAAACAAATACTACACACACCAGCACACACACACACACACACACACACACACACAAGTACACATCCTAAAGTGCACACACAGAAGTACACACCAGCACACACACAGAAGTACACATCCTAAAGTACACACAGAGAAGTACACATCCTAAAGTACACACACAGAAGTACACATCCTAAAGTGCACACACAGGAGTACACACCAGCACACACACAGAAGTACACATCCTAAAGTACACACACAGAAGTACACATCCTAAAGTGCACACACAGAAGTACACACCAGCACACACACAGAAGTACACATCCTAAAGTACACACAGAGAAGTACACATCCTAAAGTACACACACAGATGTACACATCCTAAAGTACACACAGAGAAGTACACACCAGCACACACACAGTACACATCCTAAAGTACACACAGAGAAGTACACACCACCACACACACAGAAGTACACATCCTAAAGTACACACACAGAAGTACACATCCTAAAGTACACAGAGATGTACACATCCTAAAGTACACACACAGAAGTAGACATACAGAACTACACACACAGTACACGTACAGAAGTACACACATTGTATACATTCAGAAGTACACACTGTACATACAGAGAAGTACACAAAGTACACACACAGAAGTACACATCTGAAAAACTGTTGGTTTGCTTACAACACTTTTCTCTGGATTTAACAGTTCACAGGTCATTTATGCAACACTGGGACACAAACCTGATGTCCAGACACTCTTCTCTCTCTCTCTCTCTCTCTCTCACACACACACACACACATACACACACTAATGTGTTTCTGTAGTTAGTACATCCATTAGCAGTGAAGATATATCCGAGAAAATGAGTGAGTGAAGAAGAGAGAGAGTATGATAGAGACACAAGGAGTACACACACACACACACACACGTGTAGAGAAAGAGAGAAACAGAGAGAGAGGGTGAGCGAGAGAGAAGTGAAGGTGTAGGGTAGACGGTTAAAGAGGGGGAGAGAGTAAAAAATGGGAGATCCCAAGAGAAAGAGAGTGCGAGAGCGAAAGCGTGAGTGAGTGAGAGAGAGAGAGAGAGCAAGTGTGCTTTGAGCTCCATCTTGTTCTAATAGCTCATTATTGCTGATTAGGACGCTCTCCTCTAGATGGCTGCTACCTTTTTAGTCACTAATGTTTTTGGCACCTCTTTACCGTCTCACACACATTAATGGCACAGAGCCACAACATCACAACACCACTAACACACCAGAGGCGGACCTCGATTAAAGCCTTATTACAGGCCTTAATGAAAAGCCTCGTCCTTGTATGCCAGAGAGAGAGAGAGAGAGAGAGAGAGAGAGAGAGAGAGAGAGAGAGAGACAGTGAACGCATTATACAAGTGGAAGATTGTTTTTAGCATTATCAAAACAGTGATGAAGGCCACTGAGGCGTCCCTATTCAGTGATCAGAAAGCCTGTGTAGAAATAAAGCCAGACTCAGATCTCTGAATATCAAACAAAGGTTTATTTTCAGACTGTGGGTCTGAGCAGATGAAGACTGTGGAGGTTAGTTAAGTATCTGTTTGCTGGATCAGTATTACGGACAATACTAAAGGGTAGCACTAGTGCTCTTGTGCTTAACATTACAGACGCTGATGAATGAGAAAGAGAAACTTCAGACAACAACAGAAAACATTATATATAACACTCAGTACGGCGTCGGGTTTAACGCAACATGCCAGACGTCTCTGCATGGAGTTGTAGAGGTTCGTAATGGTGTCCTGTGATGATCCATCCCATGCAGCTTGAATGTTCTCACTCAGTTCTGCAGATGGTGTGGTAGGGGTGGAGTGTTGATGGAACGTCCAATAGCATCCCACACATTTTCAATCAGGGACAGATCTGGAGATGAGACCGACCATGGCGTAGTATCTGTGTCTTCAAGACGAGATCTTGAGACAGCAGCAGTATGTGGACGATCGTCGTCCTGTTGGAATAGAGCACCGGAGTGTGTGTTCAGAAAAGGTAGAACCACTGTTTGCAGAACCTCAAAGTGCCTGTAATGAAGACCAAAGGTGATCTGACATTGTAAGAAATTGCCCCTCACACCACAACACCAGGTCTTCAAACTGTTGATCTTGGCACTGACCATGGTGTCTCCACACATGGATTTGATTACACAGAGGACTAAAATTTTCCCACAGTACTGTATGGACTGGTGTCTATATAGGGAAGGACAGACAGCATGTGTGTGTTGAGCAGTGGACCCAAGCTCTGACTGGCTGTGTGTGTTGAGAACAACTGTACTCGCTGCAGGAGTAATCCACTTTAATACTTCAACACGCAATGCCGTTAGCTGGAGGTTAAACAGAGAGCACATCGCTCACACACACACACACACACACACACACACACACACACACACACACACACACACACACACAGCCGTTAACACTCCAAATTTAACCCTTTAAAGACTTCAAAGCTTGACGTCTTACACATTTTACAATAATCTAAGATTACACATGTTGGTTTAAGGCCTGTAATAAACAAACCTGCAGCCAATCCAGAATCACGCACTCACAGTCAGTTCCCCTAATAGAACCTCAATACTAATGCTGACAACTATCAGCATTAGGAGCCGCCGTGGCCAGTTGGTTAGGGAACCCCACTTGTGACTGGATGGTTGCTGGATCGAATCCCTGAACTGGCAGGACATGACTGAAGTGCCCTTGAGAAAGGCACTGAACCCCCCGGTGCTGAGGATAGGGCTGTGACATAGGTTTCTGAAATACTGGTGTAGTACAACTGGTTGGTTACAACTGGTAAAATTGATGAAACCTAACTGGTTGGGTACAATTGGTGTAATATAACAAGTGGGATATAACTCGAGTTGTAAGAGGTGGTTTACGATGGTAAAACTGATGTAATATAATGTATATGGGGTACAATTGCTGAAGTACACCCGGAGCAGAATATCTGGTGCAACAGATATAAGGTAAAATGAGGTCATAGTGTCAGGGTAGAACAGGTGGGGTAACGACGTTTGGTGAAACTGGTGGAGTAAAAGGAGTGGAGTCAAAGTCATAGGGTAAAGCTGTATCCTGTATCAGTGTTCGTACTCCTGTCTACAGACCAGAAGCCGAAATTTTAAAGGCAGACTCGGCCCACACAAATAGCAGTGCCGAACACAAAAATGCCATATTGACATCTAATTCTCTCATGAATATAATGAAGCGTTTGTGTTGTTTCTGCTGTGATGACACCTACAGGTGCGCTTGTTGTGGATTGTTCTGTAGTATTAGAGGGATACCTGGCCATTTCCAGACGGAAATTATTTTATTCTGAATACACCCTGAGGGAGTGCCATCTGCATTTTTCCCCTCTCTCTCTCTCTCTCTCTCTCTCTCTCTCTCTCTCTCTCTCACACACACACACACACACACACACACACACACCATTATCTACAGCCCCTCATTTCCCTGCTTGCACACACACTTTGGAAAATCAATACAGACACAACGCCACCCTCCACACAGTACAAACACAGCTTAATTCCTTCTCCAAAACCACAATACAGGAGCGACTACCTGCAGCAGGAGAGTCAATGCTGGATAAATGTGGCCCAGTGACCCACAGACCCTGCCTAACAGAAAGAGGGACAGGGTGACACAGAGAGAGAGAGAGAGAGAGAGAGAGAGAGAGGGAGAGAGAGAGAGAGAGAGATGCCCTCTGCTTGCCGGATGTCACTCTACATAGTTGACTTTAGACACTTTCTTGATTGCGTGCTTAAACCTTCAGCTCCTGAAGGGATGAGGTCTCAGCCTTATTCAGCCTCTTCAGTCGGAGCATTTTAACCCCAACCCCATGACGTTTGACAAGATTACAAAATCAAATTCACAGTGCAAGAGAACAAGCAAAGGAGTCCTGCAAAAGGGATATTCTAGGTTTAAAGGACTTGTAAACAAAAAAATCCTGATTTTTTAGAATTATTTTAAGCGGAATATCCACTTTTTAACCCTCGTCTTTTCTTAAGGGTCAAAAATGACCCACCACCATGTTTAACATCACCCTTTTCAGCTTGATATTTTATGGATTTTCCAAAATTAATGCCTTTATTCATTCTTACAAGAAGGTATTACTTAGCACTTGAGATGCACAGATGGTGTTTGGTGATATCAACTGGTCAACAACTATCAACAAGCAATCTGATTTGGAAAAATACAAGGAAAGGCGAGAAAGGAGTGCTCTCACTCACAGTCACACACAGCTGAACACATGGTTACAGTGACACTCTAGCACCAAAAGTGTTCTAAATCAACAGACTCCTTCTTATTATTATTGTTTGTGATTGTTTACTGTTATTATTCATGATATATGGGGGTATTTCAGAGTTAAATCCCACTTTGGTGCAGATTAAATGCTCTTTATTTATTAATTAAAGGACACGAGATGTGGATCAGGTTAATATACAAAGTAAATGTATTGGTATCAAAAGTCGGATCTGTGCATCCCTACTTGGGACTTACTTAAGACCCACTAAACCTGACACTTGTGATGAAGTGATGAATTGTATCTGGAGTGTTTGAGTAGCAAAAGACAAAACTGTGCAGGAATCTGGAATTCCAGTAGTGGGATTGACTACCCCTGCATTGAGACACAATGACAACTTCAGGAGAATATAGTGTTGATACTGGAGAGCAGCTCATCACCTCCAGACTAGTTATAGGAAATGGGTTTCTATAGGAACCAGTGACAGTGTAACTTTACGCATCTCATTCATCTGAAACAAACTGGCCTCTGCTGAGGCAAAACCTAACTGTCTATTTCTTCAGCTTGATATTGACATCCAGTAAGACTCTGGAATAAGGACAGTGTTTTCGTTAAAGTGGTAAAACAATGCTATAATACGTGGCTCTGTCACTCAATCAGATCATTTGTCCCATTCTGAGGTAAAATAACATCAGACAACTTAAAATGGTATTTTATAGAATATAAATACAGGAACCTATGTTTGAAAATCAATTCACAGTTGTTGTGACGTCACAAAAAAACACAAATCCATTCGTACAAGTGTGCCTACAGCTGATGAACCCATGGAACCCATTTCAGCACGGATGGCTTATAAAAGAACAGAACAGAGCTAAACAGAACAGAGATCATTTACATGGTCTGAAAACAGCCTGTTTCGATCATCATTAAGTGGTGGTACAGAAACCCATATGAATACCCAGTAGGCCATTGTGGGTAAAAACGTGAGTAGGATGTGGGCCATATAAAAAGTTCAGATCCAACAGCTCATGTCTAATGGCCTGTCGTTTCTGTGATGTGGAGAAAACACCACAGAGCTACACTGTAGCTATGTCAGAGTGTCTACTGGGTTCTTCATCACCTCCCTGACTAAGGCACTTCTACCACGATCACTCAGTTTGACCGAGCAGCTCTATGAAGAGTCCTGGTGGTTCCAAACTTCTTTCATTTACAGATGATGGAGGCTGCTGTGCTTATTGGGACCTTTAATGCACCAAGCATTTTTCTGAACCCTTCTCCAGATCTGTGTCCCAGAGCAATGGGACATTATATAAACAGGTGTGTCTCAACAAATCATGTCCAATCAGCTGAATTTACCACAGGCGTCCAATCAAGCTCCAGGAACATCTGAAGGATGATCAATGGAAACAAGATGCATGGCAAGGGCTGTGAATACTTATGTACATTATATTATTATTATTTATTTTATTTGTTTTTAGTAAATGTAATAAATCAAACCAACTTTCCTCATTTTGTCATTGTGGGGTATTGTGTGTAGAATTCTGACTGGAAAAATGAATTGAATCCATTGTAGTGTGGAAAAAGTGATACACACACACACACACACACACACACACACACACACACACACACACACACACACACACCAATCCCATTAGGACACTAGGAGGGGGAACACAAGCACATGCAACAGTTAACAGACACCTGTGCCAGCATTGCACTTGGTGTGATGTGGGTAGAGAGCGCCATTTACCAACCCAGAGAGAGCACTGCCACTATTTACTCTGGCTGCCGATGGCAGGCAGCATGACCAGGGATACAAACATGTGAATCTAGCACAGTTGAGCCACTCAGAGCCCATTAAATGTATATTTTATGAGGCATAATACTGTACCCCAAGCTGTTTTACACATTAATACGTTCTTGTTCAATACTGGTATATATCACTCCTTTTCAAATGCTGCACCAAATCAGTGGTAATTCTGCCCTCTTGTGGAGAATCTGATAAATTGATATACTGATATATACAGTAGGTGCATAGATGTGCATTTGTGTTATATTTTAGAAATCAGTACAAATTAATACAAAAAAAATAGTGACATTTTGCAAAACAACAAAAATCTAAATATGTAAAAATACATAAAATGAGAGATGATAAAACAGAATTAAGGAAAGAATTAAAGGCCCACGGTGATGTAGAACGGTCTGAAATTAAGGTCCCTTGAAGCCTACATTTCTCCCATGCTTTAGACCATCTGACTAGGATGAGTGGATGCTGGGTTAAAGCCCTCTGTATTTAAAACTACCTGTGAGGCCACTGCGCCCCCTATGCTTCCTCCACCACGCTGCCCCACTTTAGCTACGTGTCAGCCCTTTGCCCGTACAGCTCATTCTTACAATAACGTCCTAAAGACCGCAGTCAGCTCCTGGCTTCCACAGCTTCTCGTGGACCCCAAGCATAAACCACTTCAACCAGAGCCACGTTCGGTCAGCTGTGTAGAATCTATATTTTAAAGGGCCTGTTGTTTATTCTTCTATTACACTGTCCTTATCCCTTTAAAGTAAACCGACCAGTATGCAAATAAGCTGCGTTCTGATTGGCTTCCTTGTATTACGCCCGAGTCAGAATTTTTAGGTGTGGATGGAGGTAAAATGACACCACAAAGCACTGATTGGTTGACATTAAAATTGAAACTCGTGTTCATAATTCAGTTTACTGTGAGATGGGTCCTTTAATCTATAGTTTTTTGTGCTAAACTGAACTCTGCCTTCAACATTGAGGTACTGAATTCAGATTTTATATTACTAATTTTTGGAGGAGCATAAATATAGACTGATCTGATCAATATTTATTGATCTACTCATACAGAAGTGGTGTCTCTCAGTACGGCGTCAGGTTTAACGCAACATGCCAGCCGTCTCTGCACGGAGTTGTAGAGGTTCCTAATGGTGTCCTGTGATGATTCATCCCAGCTTGAATGTTCTCGCTCAGTTCTGCAGGTTGTGCGGTAGAGGTGGAGTGTTGATAGAACGTTCCACTGACCGCAGTGCCTCCACACACTTGGATTTGTTGGTTATCTCCAGAAAGACAAAGTGACCTGCTGCCATTCTGAGTTGACGGGGTGTTAAGGGCAGTCATCATAATGGTTTGCCAATGGTGCTGTACTAATTGGAGGGCATCACAAACTTTCCTTCCGGTTGGTTGATTCCTTCTGGATGCAATGTTTTTTGGCAACGAGTGTAATATGACTTAATTAAGACTTATGTGGTAAATATTAATAATGTAAAATTAATGTACAGTATTCAGTAACTGCTGTTATGGAAATTCTTCATAATTGTATATGTGTTGTTTGAGGGCAAGGAACTGAAAATAGGTCCTTAAGAAACTACTATAAGATTCTGCTCATTTTAATTTTCTAATTATATACTCTGGCAGTAAAAATGGCAAATATAGCTTTGTGTTATTGTCTATATCGCACTGATCTTCAGGGCAGATATTCAAAATAATGCTATATTTCTTGCAAAGTAATCAAACAGAGTCGGACTGTACAATGAAAGCACAAAGGGGCAGTCAAATCTGAACCTGCACGGCTAATGCAACTCTCCCACCATGTGGTCATACGGGCACATTGCACCAAGCTTTTGAAGCCATGTGTGTTTAAATCAGTCAGTTTTCAGTTGAAGACACTTTAAATATCAGAATATTATACATATCTGACAGGTTTCATACATGATTATTGACTTAATCATTAATGACAATTTTTATGAATTGATTTAGTGATAATCGTGATTTTAGCTGTGGATCACATTTAATTAGAGGACCTCCCTAAGAACCTCAAGAAGATGGAGAGGAAGCAAGACTTAACAGGATAAACTTCTAAAGAAGAACCAAGAAGAACCACAGATAGGAACCAAGAGCTCCTCGAAGAGCGTGAGGAATTTGGTGTGTTCTCCCAGTGTCTGCGTGGGTTATATACTCCAGATTCCTCCTGCTTCAAAATACACATTGTAGGGCTAATTGGCCCCCCCATGTGTGTGAATGCCTGTGTGTGAATGCCTGTGTGTGATACCCTGCGATGGTTTGGCGGAGAGTGGATTCCTGCCTTCCGACCAGTGATTCTTGGTAGGTTCCGGACCTGCCATGACCCTGAACTGGAAAAAGTGAACAAAATAAGGAAAAATTCATTCAAATTGTAAATGCGTCAGACATTATTCCTATTAGTCGAAGACATTAGCTCTGTCTTCTACCTCAGCTTCACAGCTGTGCCGTCTGCAGGTTCCTCTGACCTCTGAAATGCTGAAAACACTGCTTTATCATAATCAGTGGTTTGTTCCCAGATATTTTATATACAAACAAAAGATCAATGAACACTCCAGTCCAATCGGAAGCAGGCAGGAAACAGACACTGAGGGGAAATTACTGAAGCCGACAGGGGGTCCATGACCTCATCTCAACAGACAGAGACATGGAATCCCAATATCACAGGGTTCAGACTAATATAGGCCAAATGTTCATTAAACCATCCATTTGACTGGCAGAGATTTCACTTATTCATTTTAGAGCTTCTTTATGCAGGCAGTTCTTATACTCAACAAAATCTTCTGAACAACCAGTTTAAACGACATTACACACATTTTGTTCTAAATTAACCAGCGTTTCCCAAAATCTGTGTAACTTAACTCTCTGAACCTGAGATTCTTAACCTACAGACATCACACACTTCTTTTTTATTTAAATGCCAAAGCAGCTTGCAGTGCATGTTTACTGCTCTGTCCAGTTGTACATGCTCATGCTTCAGTTTTTAATAATAATGAGATCAAATTTTGAATAAATCGTTAATCGGGGTATTTAATCGTTACAAATAACTCATTTTCAGTGATAATATTTTTCAAAAAGTATTTTTACAAGCAAAAAATCTTCCCATTTTTTGGTGAATAAAAGTTTCAAATGAAATAAAGCATTTATTTCCTCCGAAAGAGGACTTTGGAGCTCTGAGCAACAGTCCAGTCCTTGTCCCGGCTTCAGGAGGGGCTTGATATTAGGAATGCTGCAGTCGGAGTCCCTTTCCTGGAGATGCCTGTGCCCTTGATGTCCTGACCCTAGCCTCAGTCCACTCCTTGTGAAGCTACCCAAGATCTTTTCTTGACAATCCTTTCAAGGCGTTGGTCCCTGTTGCTCATGCACCTTTTCCCACATGTCCCCCTTCCGGTCAATTTTCCACTAATATGCTTTGATACAGCACTCTGAGGACAGCCAGCAACAACCTTCTGTGGTGACACTCTCTTTGTAAAGGTTGTCAATGTAGGTTGTCTTCTGGACAACTTGAAATAAAATATTTCCATGAACTATAAGCCAAAGAAAACAAAAACATAATTATCTGCAACAAATATAAATGATAATTCACCTTTTTGAATGAAATCATGAACAAAAATGAACCTTTCCCTCTATTCTATAATTTAACTGCACTAGGATAAAGGTCACAACACAAATATCGGTTCCTTATGTTACTGTGTATCTCTAGCAGCAATGAGGGGCAATTACAACCGTATGACAGGAGTTAAGAACAATCAGGATCGGGTCGATGTTCTCTGGACTCATAAATAACTACTAATGCTTTACTAATGAAGCCTTTCCATCTAAATGGAGCATGTAGAGGATGAGGAAGTGGAACATCAGAATTTTGTTGGGCTCTTGGGTCTCTGATGTTTCCGGCTGTGATGTGGTCTGGTGAGCATGTGAAATGGCCTGCTGGAATTTTCTTGGAGTCAGTAAAGCTCTTCTCACTCTTCTTCCAGAGTAAACAGCTCAGTTTCAGATCTGTGGTGAAAGTCATTTCAAGCTAAAGGCACTTTCTCTTTACAATGTAGGAAACATACAAATTCCAGTCTCATACATTCAATATATTTATTAACCATCCATCTATCCATCCATCCATCCAAACATACATCAATCCATCCATCCAAACACCCACTAATCCATCCACCCACCAATACATCCATCCATCTATACATGCATCCAAACACCCACAAATCCATCCATCCATCTATACATGCATCCAAACACCCACAAATCCATCCATCCATCCATACATACACCCAACAATACCCCCATCCAAACACCAATCAATCCATCCATCCCTCTATCCAAACACCCATCAATCCACCCATCCATCAATACATACATCCAAACACCAATCAATCCCTCCATCCAAACACCCATCAATCCACCCATCCACTCATCAATCCCTCCATCCATCCATCCCAACAGCCATCAATCCATCCAAACATACAAACATCCATCAATCCATCCATGCAAACACCCATCATTCTATCCATCTACACATCCAAACACCCATTAATCCATCCATCCATCTATCTATATAAGGGAACACCTATCAATCCAGCATCCATTGCTCAATCCATCTAACCATCCCTACAACACACAAAAATCACAGGCTTGGTGTTATCTATATCACAATTAATTTTCCAAACAATCATAACTGAGCTGTGTGGGTTCAGTGTGGATTACTTAACACTGTAATACTGAACAGAAGTGTAAAAACGATGGAAGAAACCAATCTGGTTCAAAACTGGACCTGCATTAATAATACACCAGTGCCACCACGTGGTCATACTGGCACATGGCACTGTAGTTAGTAGGATAGATAGATATAGATAGACACACACATATTTATATCTATATCAAAATGTATCTGCTCCAGTTATTATTATGTCCACCATCAAACTATAACTACTTCATTAAACCTGAGTATTACAGCATTTGGATGTGTGGTGGTCCAGTGTCCCCCTAACAAACTGCATTCTACAAACTACCAGAGGAGGAGGGGTTCCCCTTCTGAGCCTGGTTCCTCCCAAGGTTTCTTCCTCCAGCTCTGATGGACCTTTACCTTGCACTGTCAGTGCAATGATTAGGATAGATAATGTCCAGCCATATCCAGTGAGCCTGTCCAGATAGTGGCTCAGTGTGTGATAATGTCCAACACAGTGAAGAGGCGATATACAGTGTGATCGCTGTTGGTACAAATGACCTCCTGGTACAGCAGAGCTACATGAGTCTGTTGCTGAAAGTGCAAGTCATGGAGGGGGTGATAGATGTTGTCCATCAGGTTTCCGCTGAAGGCATTTTTAAATTTTAACATTTTATTCAAACATCAGAAAAAAATCTGACATCGAATAATTAATGATAATAATGAACTGAATACGTGATTGCCATGACTTGTGTTGCACATCAATCATGTTTAATGAATCGAAGGACTTCTCTAAGAACATAAAGAACCTCTGAGAGGAACTGAAACATGCAACTCTCTAAGGGAATGAAGAACGATCCTTGAGATTAATCAAGAGAGATGAAAAATAGATCACACTTAAAACTAGAAAAAACAATCAGAAGAACCCAGAGTCAAAGGGAGAACTTTCCTAAGAGAAGGTGGTAGAACAATGAAGAACAACCAAGACTCAAAAGGAGAACTTCTCTAAGAGCACAAGGAAGAACCAATGAGAAGAATCATGACTCAAAAGGAGAACTTCTCTAAGAGCAGCAGGACGAACCACTGAGATGAATCAAACATGAAATGGGGAACTTCTCAAAGAACATGATGAACCTTCATATGATGGTGAGTAAGAACAACTGGGGGAAACAAGAGACTCAAAATGACAACTTTATCTAAGAGCTCAAGAAAGAACCAGTGATAGAACTCAAGACTCAAAAGGAAACCCATCTTTCTGTGGGTAGTTCGGATATCTCACAGTGGACTGTTCCTGAAGATGTGAGCAGAGCTGTATGTAAAGTGTGGTTTTTCATATCAAGCTGTAAGCAAAGCATGTGGTCACTTCCCTTTCTCCACTGACTGACTGCTTTCTGAAGAGCCGCTATCTAATGGGAACTAATTTGCTTCTCTTGCCAACAGGTACATCAAATTGACCAGCAGTCATAAGGTTGGGATCGGTACCCATGGGTTCACATTCAGTACCAGAACCTAACACTACATTTTCCGTCACTTTACCCTCCCAGTAAAACAATAATAATTTGTCAAATTTGAGAATTTTTATATTTTGTTATGTACACTCATAACCAAAAAAACAGATGCACCCAGAAGGACGTGTAGGATTGCAGTTCTATTGGGAAAGAAGATAAAGGTGATCAGGATCAATAACTGATTATAACTGTAGTCTGATCTGATCAATATTTATTGATCTACACACACAGAGGTCGTGTCTCTCAGTCTCAGTTTAACGCAACATGCCAGACGTCTCTGCATGGAGTTGTAGAAGTTCTGCAGATGGTGAGTTAGGGGTGGAGTGTTGATAGAGGCTCCAATAGCATCCCACACATTTTAAATCAGGGACAGGTCTGGAGATGCAGATGTTGCAATAGCGCACATTTGGATTCGTTGGTCATCCCCACCAAGAGAAAAGTGGGACTCATCGCTGAAGATGAGCCGCTGCCATTCTGAGTGACTCCAGGAGAGTCACTGACGAGGCGTTAAGGGTTACCAATGGTGCTGGCACTAACATGATGACTCATGGAGGGCATCACTGCCTAGTGAATAACTGCAATGATGACTGTTGGGTCACTTTGCGTGGGTCAGACAATCCGTCAGTTCTCCCTCTCTGTAGGTCATCCAGATCCTTCATGTTGCTGGTGCATACCTTCTTCTATCTACAGCCACCGACGGTATGCAATGGTAACATCCTAATAACTGGATGCAATTGTTCGATAGAGATGATCACACTTCCCAGGACCCTACGATGTGACCCCTCTTGAACTCAGATTTCAGAGGCATATTACACTTGCAAAGGATGCTACCAACACAATAGAATGAGTCAGAATGGAACGCACACACAATAAGACGACCTTTTATAGTCAGCCAGGTACCCGATTGGCTGTATTCCCTGACTGTGTGCTACAATTGTACCAAAATGTTTAAGTGTATAGGTTCTCGATAATAAGTACAGACTTCATTAACCAACCCTTGGCAGTCATAAAAATGTATCTCAATGTACCTCAACAGCTTAGTGGTTAAAGATCCAGGTCTGGCTGGAATAGGGTCCAAGTCTGGATAATGACTATAATAGCCAATAACTGAGCCATTCAAATATGTCTGGATCAGTGCAAATCCACATCCACTGCATCAGATTAGGAGATCCCTAATATTAGTCATAATTCACAGTGCCTTCTGTTAATTAATAGGAATTAACCCTGATTATTTGCTTCTTAATTTGCCTCACACTGTAATTTATGGTGGCATTGGATTCCACACAGCAGTACTGCCTTCTACCTTTAATCCAGAAGATCCCAGCTTGGCGCGCGTGACCACATCTACATCTACATCTGACCTCTGCAACCTATGGCAGTGGCCTCCTGTTCAAAGCCATACCATCTGCAAACAGAGAACACAGTGCATTAGTAGCAGCAGCAGCTCTGCTTCCAGAAATTATATTTACAGACAACAGATCAATAAACCCTCCAGTCCAATCAAAAGCAGGCAGGAGGAAATCAGGACTCCCAATATCACAGGACTGGGGCTAATATAAGGCCATTCATTTAACTGGGAGAGATTTCGCTCCTTCTGGTTTCATTTTAGAGCTCCTTTATGCAGGATATGTCCAAATGTTTGTGGACATCCCTGCTAATGCGTTCTGCATTCAGCTAATTTAAGATGCACCCATTGCTGACACAGATGTGCAAATGCACACACAGCTAGTTTAGGCCCATTAGACAAGGACTGCCAAAAGTTTAACCGTTTAGCACAATTCCACCAACAAAAAGAGGTTCTGGAACCTGAAAAGTTTGTTTGCAGCAGAACCAAAGATTAGTGAGTTTTTCAGCTCAAACTGCTGTGGGGGAGTCTAGTTGTACAGGAGCAAGGAAGTACTGTTCGTCTCATACAATGTCGTCTTCTGTCTTTTTTGCTCCAAAAGCTGATCCAGGTTTGTTTTCACAGAAAAACTTCAACAGCACAAGCACTGGCATGTCATCCATACCAGTGTTTCCCAACCCTGTTCCTGGAGGAACACCTGCCCTACACATTTTAACTTTAACACACCCCTTACAACTCTGAAGGGCTTGTTAATGAGCTGATTAGTTGAATCAGGTGTGTGGGGAGCAGGGTAGGCTCTAAAACATGCAGAGCAGGTGTGCCTCCAGGAACAGGGTTGGGAAACACTGATCTATACTTGCTACAATCTTATCATTTCCATTTACTGACCTTGTGCAGCCCCTCTGTGCCATATATGCCAACTATGTGCCAAAACTGGTGTAAACGTGGGATGCTTCACTGAAAAACACCAATGGTTTTATAAGCCTGAACGGAACCAGTTCCAGAACCAGAGTTCTTTTGGTGGAAAAGGCCTAATAGGCGGGGCACTTTGTAGACGGTCCCTTACTCAATTAAACCATTCTGTTCTGTTTTTAAAGCACTTTCTCAGCGCAAATGTTCACAGATGTTTGTCATTTATCATCCATATTGCAAATATAAGCCTACTTATATAAAGAGAAGAATAATATAGCATTTGTGTAATTTATGTGGGTCTTATCATCCTTAAAGCCTTATCTTCCGTTTTTCCAAGGAAGTGAAACACACACACACACACACACTATAAAGGCAGTCAGTCACTGGCTTTTCAGGTTTCGCCTTGAACACACACCTCTGCTGCTCAGGGCTCCTCTGTAAAGGCTGGATTTAGGCAGTTGTGTGGACACAGTTCATAATGAAGGTACTTTAGTTTTATTCATTTTTACTGAGTTTTTGTGAATTTTGAGGATTGCAAATGATGCATTTGTCATTTTTAAGCATGCAATTTCATATGGGGTTGAAACTGGCAGCTTCGCTCACCTGAAGTTCAAATTCTCCGTTCCACCTTAAAAAAGCCAGCGTTTTCAGCGCCTCAGGTGCCTGAACAACGTGTCGAGGCGCCATTTAAGGTGGAACGGAGAATTCGAAAATCAAGCTTGCACCAAAGTTTGTATTTTTTATTGCAATGCATGCACTGTGCAGGGTCCATCCGACCGGTCACTGCAGATAATCTTACACAAATGTCTTTTAAACAGTTAAAATGAGTAAAAAGACTAAATTAAGCTTGTTTACCTTGGACAGAACCAGCTTTTAAACCTCCGTTTTTTATTATTATTATTATTATTATTATTATTATTATTATTATTATTATTCATTTTGTCCTCACCAGCTCAGTAAACTGTCCAGTCAAAGGTGTGTCTGTAATTAAACACTGGGAACACCCTGCAAACACCTGTAGGTGCGTGGCCTAAATTGAGCTGTGTGATTGGAAGATTCATGTTGATTGACAGCTATAGATTAAAGGGGCGGTGCCAATTGGCATAGGCTTGTCTGTGCAGGTGCAAATTGGTGTTTGTTTGTTTGTTAATGTTAGGGGTGGACTGGACTGGTGGGCCACTGAAGGCCCTTTTCCATCAACGTGGTACGGGTTCCGTTCCAGTTTGCGAACATACTTTTGAACCGTTCAGCACTTTTCCACCAACAAAAATAGGTTCCCAAACCTGAACAGTTTGTTCGCAGTGGGAAACAAAGAATAGTGGGTTTTTCAGCTCAAACCACTGTCGGCATCTAGTTGTACAGGAGCAAGGACATACCGTCCGTCTCGTACAGTGTCATCATTGTCTGCTTATTGCCAAATTTTGATCCATGTTTGATCCCTGTTTGTTTTTGGAGAAAAACATCTGTAAGACAAATGCTCGCAGGCCATCTACACGCGCTACCATCATCTCACTTCCGTTTACTGACCCTGTGCAGCCCCTCTGTTTATGATGTATTCTGTGACGTATACTCAGTTCCACTAAAACTGGTGTAACTGAGCTGGTTTGCTAGAAAATACCAATGTTCTTGTAAGCCCGAAAGGAACCAGTTCAAGAACCAGAGTTCTTTTGGTGGAAAAGGCCTATGAGAGGGTGAAGGTATTTGTTCAAGGCTGTCAGTACACCGTACAGATATTTATTTCGAACTAACACTGCAGGAGGGATGTTTGAGAGAGCTGGTCACCTGCATGCTGTAGCTATAATTTTGCACAGTACCTTTCAGAAACTGCTGCTCTGTAATGGTAATGAATGCAGATGAACAGAGGTGTCGCCTACTCTATTGACCTGCCTCTCTCAAACTGAAATCTGCAGAATTTCCCTTCTATTCTGAAACACTGTATGCTGACCATCTTATTCTCTTGGAGGAAGTTGGTGAGTTTGTTCTGACTATCAGACTAGACTGGGAAAGTTGCCCAAGCCTGTCAGCTTTGATAAAGAAGTAAACACTGGAAATGATACCCCGTTCTATTCAAATTGGCTCCTATTGCCTTATCATGTTCAGAGCAGCAGTGTGTGGTTCGGTTTGATGCAGTGTTAGGGTTGTCACCAACATAAATGCTTCCATTTCCAGGTGAATACAGAATAGTGTAGAAACAATATGGTTTTAATGTTATGGCTGATGTGTGTGTATAGATCTGATTGACATTCTGTTTCTTGTTTCATGTAGAGGGAAGTGGTGCCACACTGGAACCTCTCGGTCAAAGTGCTGCGAGCGAAGTTTCGCCATTCACATGACCTCTGTACGTCTCACACACACACACACACACACACACACACTGGCTTTTGTGTATTTTGTTTCTGAATCTCTTCATCACTCTAATGCTGAATTACACCATTTATTTCATTTCCAGTAATAAAGGTTATAATATTTGAAGGTTCTATCTACATGCACACAGCTTGTGTAGTCTGGTATAGTAGTACTGCTGGTAGCATAGCAATATGTCTCATGCCATACATACAGGGGTTGGACAGTGAAACTGAAACACCGGTCATTCTAGTGTGGGGGAGGTTTCATGGCTAAATTGGAGCAGCCTGGTGGCCAATCTTCATTAATTGCACCAGTAAGATCAGAGTGTGAAGGTTCAATTAGCAGGTAAGAGCAGTTTAGCTCAAAATATTGCAATAAACACAACATTATGGGGGACATACCAGAGTTCAAAAGAGGACAAAATGTTGGCGTGTGTCTTGCTGGTGCATCTGTGACCAAGACAGCAAGTCTTTGTGATGTATCAAGAGCCACGGTATCCAGGGTGAGCGAGGAGCGAGTCAGGAAACGTTTTCCTCCACGTAGTGACCTGGCCACTATCCTGCACAAAGAATGTCTTAAAATCCCTCTGACCACTGTGCAGGACTTGTACATGTGCTTCCCAAGATGAGTGGACGCTGTATTGGCTGTAAAAGGAGGCCCTAGTACACCATACTATGAATGATTGTGGTCTAAAACCAGGGGTTTGTTTCATTGTCCAACCCCTGTATGTATGTATATAGGAAGGAGGATGAATTGGGGAGTTGAATCAGACCCTCACATGATCTAAAATCTAGTAGAATGTCTTCCCTGGACAGTAGAGACAAAGCAGGACTTTTTTAGTACCCTTGAGTTCAGAAGAAGTAATCGTTTATCCAGAAAGTTTAGGTATGGATCGTTTTAAGGTGCTCAAACTGCAAGGCAAGAGTTACCCCAAAAGGACAAAAGTATTGGGACGCACATTTCTTCTCTATGAACCACTATATAACTAACCGTCTGTCTGCAGACATAGTCCAACTTTACGTCCCTGTACTGAGAAAGAACCAAACAGACTTTCATACCTCGTTTCCTCCACTCACTTTCCTCGAAATAGTGTCAGAGTCTGATCTCTACGTCACCTTGCACCTGCCCACGGCCTCCGCCCGTACCCTCCGCACCAGCTGCATCCCCAACAACAACTCGCCTGAGTGGAACGAAAGCTTCCACTTTCGCGTGCAAAGCCAGGTCAAGGTGAGTTCGTTTCCATCACATCCAGTTTGCATTATCATGCTTTTTTTATTACATGTAGTGTAATGAAATGCAAAATGTGACCTGTATCAAGCCTGAAAATAAACTCTATGGTCCTGGATCTCTAATGTCAGGACTAAAGAACATTCTGACATTTCCTCCAGAATATTCTCGAGCTCAACGTCTATGACCAAGACGTGTTGAAAGATGACCTCTGCACAAGTATCCTGTTTGACATCAGCAACCTCACCCTCGGACAGAAGGAGACCAAAGTCTTCAACACCAATGACAAGGTCAGTAGGTGTTTGACCTTATCTGACGCTGTAGATTCTGATCCGCCGCTGGACAGTTTGTCCAGTTATGTTGTTTTTCTTTTCTGTGCACTGATAGTTTCATCCCTCAGAATCTGTAATATGGAAACCTTCTCATAATGCTTCTAGTCCTTTGAGTTTATGCTTTGTGGTTTCCACTGAAAACAAGTAACTAAGCTCAGCAAAACAAGTAACCATGGAGTTTGTAGTGTCTTACTCAGGGCGAGCAGGATGTCCCGGAGAGCGGAAAGGTAAATGAAACTTTAAGCTTGTATGCCTCGGCGTGTAGGAGGTATTCGGTCTGCTGTCTTTGGGATCTACACTAGAAGGCAGACGGCAAAAGCTCACACTTACATCAGTGTTTTTCAGACATTCTGAAAAATAAATTCAGAGAAATCTTGAATCTCTTGGATTGTGAATAAAACATTGATACTAGATCTCCAGTATTAGGACTGAATATTAACTCTGTAGGGTATTGGATATCCAGTATTAGGACTGAATATTAACTCTGTAGGGTATTGGATATCCAGTATTAGGACTGAATATTAACTCTGTAAGGTATTGGATCTCTGTAGGGTATTGGATATCCAGTATTAGGACTGAATATTAACTCTGTAAGGTATTGGATCTCCAGTATTAGGACTGAATATTAACTCTGTAGGGTATTGGATCTCCAGTATTAGGACTGAATATTAACCCTGTAGGGTATTGGATCTCCAGTAATAGGACTGAATATTAACCCTGTAGGGTATTGGATCTCCAGTATTAGGACTGAATATTAACCCTGTAAGGTATTGGATCTCCAGTATTAGGACTGAATATTAACCCTGTAAGGTATTGGATCTCCAGTATTAGGACTGAATATTAACCCGGTAGGGTATTGGATCTTGATATTGATATATTATATTAATATTGGATATTGAGTGTCAACTGGATTTAATACACTGCAGACCCAACACATGTTCAACAGAATCTCAAAGTGTTGTGAGCTTTTGCTTGCAGCCATCTGACGGTTTCTTCATCAGGAGGGGAGGACTAACTGCATGACCAACTAACCTGGGAGTAAAGTCTTCTGGAAGTGGTGTTTCTGTAAGGGCGTGTTTGTAATGGGCTGCTCTTGTGGATCTATTTCCAGACTAAGGACGAGCTGTGGGTGGAATTTGAGATTACTGAATGGTAAGTGTGGAAATTTGACCTCAGGGTTGCATCTCAAGTTACTCACACACACTCCCGTTCTCAGCTGATATGGGTATTAAACTAACTCAGCAAGTAACAGCTTATACTCTCCTAGAAAAGCTCGATGTTGAAACATTTCTGTGAGCAGGATTTGATTCAGACTCACATGGGCAGCATTGATGTCATGTAGGCCTTCTGATTAGTATTAGGTTCTTCCACACAAGGTATGGAGCTCCATTATCACTCCAGAGAATGTCGATCCACAGCTCCAGAGCCATGTGCTTGCTGCTGGAACTGATATTATCCTCAAAATCTCATAAATTTCTACAAACTGTGTATTAAGCTATGTGTTTGTGTTCCAGTGCTGAAGAACCCAGACAGTATCTCACCAATGGAATTTTAGTGGTAAGAACATCTAACCTCAGGGGTGCAGGTTATTTAGTGAATGGTTCAAATATAACAAATGGCTTTGAATGTTTTGATATGGTATGGATGTATGCTCTCCCTGGCCACTTAATCAGAAACCCCTCATCTCTTCATCTAGCTCCGCTTGCTGGTGTTCAGTTAGACACTGTAGCTAATCTGATCTGTGTGTTCGCCATCTTCTGTCCCTTCAGTGGGCAATTTCTGACCAAAGAGACATGCTTAGATACACATTTAGGTGTAAGTGTCCTGTGAGTGGAAGCACAAGAGAGGTGTTTCTATTAAAGTGGCCATTGAGGGATACACAGGTTGGTGTTTCTATTAAAGTGGCCAGTAAGTGGAAGCGCAAGATCTACATTTCCTGTAATTGCAGGCAGCCCCATTGTCCACTTTAGACGTGACGTTCGACAAGGTGCCACCCAATAAAGGTGGGGTCATATATATTTAGCCCTTTCTCACAAATAAGATTTAAACAAATGGAGAAACTGTGGAAAACATGAAGTGTGTGTGTGTATTCGTTCGTTCCAGTGAGCCAGGACCTGCTGTTAACACTAAGAGGGGCGTATAAAGAAGACCAGGTCGTCTCGCTTCCCGAAAACACAGACGACCTCCAGATGGTCCGATACTACATCAACAGAGATCTGGAGACTGAGATTGGACTCAAAGCACCCAGTTCAGAGGTGTGTTAGAACCTCTTCTCATGTTACACATTCATTCATAACCTCTAGTGGACCTGATTATGTGGTTCCTTACACTTTTGAGACTTCAGAAGGCCAGTATCTGAAACAGGGCACTAGGGACACTCTGGCGTCCACCATGGATAGGATGTTGTATCCAGGGGACATGTAGGATCATAGGAATGTGTATGTGAGAGTGGAAGGGGCTATAAGACCTTTAAAAACATGCAGCTCTATTATTATATTAACATATATTCATTTAGCGTGACCGGAAGTGTGCGACTGCGGTGCTGTTGGGATGGAAGAAAAAGGTAATCAGGAACGATAACTGATTATAAGTGTAGACTGATATGATTTTAATATTTTCTCTTTCTTTCTTTTTACTCGTTTATCTGTTTTACTGTGTTGTCTATGGAGCACTGCGATAAGAACCTTTCTGCGCATACGCCAACCCCGGTCACCCTGTTTACACTCAACAAGGAACTGACCCTCTCACTCCCTGTGGAAACGGTGAGAAGAATTTGACATTACAGCAGTTGTCAGGGACCACCATGAGCATCAACGAGCCTTGGCTGTCCATTAAACTGCTTGCTCTTCAGATACTGACCACTGTATATAAGCAACATCCCACAAGACCTGCCTGGAGTTTTGAGATGTTCTTACATGGTTGTCTAGAACATTAGTTTGGTTCTTGTCAGTGTCCCATTTTTCCTAGTTTTGTCCCCTGACTCTTGCCATATTGCCCGGAAGCCAAAGAATGTACACTGGGCAGCGGGTGTGCATGTGGGGCAACTTCTCCCAGACTTGTGTATCTGTTCGCAATTCTAGCCAGGGTCTGTTGATTACGATCATTAAGCACCAGTGGGTGGACACTGCTCTGTCCACTGTGGGTGGTAATGCCTTCTATGATGTTTTACTGGTATATTGAAACCTACACTGTAGCTTGAGGAAATGGAATGTCCCATCCATCTGGCACATCCAATCATGCCTCTGATAATTCTCGTTGCCTTAACTGAGCATGCTGTCAGTCCTCCATCACATGACAACACATCACAACTTATACAGGTGTCCTGAGAACGCCACTTCATAACCAGTTTACATTACTGCTATCCCGTGTTTGCTGCTGGCAGTGGTTTTAATGTTGTGGCTTTATGCATGTGAGTGGAAATACAGTATTTTTATTTTATTTATTTATTTATTTTCTACAGCAAAATGTAGATTTGAGCTTGAAGACAACAGACAGGTACTGGACTTTACATTCCTATTATCTTTACAATGACAATTGATTAGTTTCACAATGATGATGAATTTGTATGTTCTGTGCAGGTCTGAGGAGGGCTTGAACATCCGGTTGGATTTTGATATTCCTGAAGCTGAGAAAGCGTTTCTAAAGAAGAGGAGAGAGGTGGTATCTCGTGCCCTGCAGAAAGCTCTTAACCTCAGCACTGCTCCTGATCCCCGCAAGGTGTCCACCCATACACACCTACATACTCCACTGTGACCCACAAGCATGTGGACTCAAGGCTGTGTGTAGTAATAATAATAATAATACATTTTATTTATAAGCACCTTTCTCAACACTCAAGGACACTGTGTGTACAAACTGTCTGTTCAGGTGCCGATGGTAGCAGTGGTGCTTTCAGGTGGTGGTTCCCGTGCAATGACTGGTAGCTTGGGCTCTCTGAGCGGCCTGCAGAAACTCGGCCTCTTGGACACAATCAGTTACATCACTGCAGTGTCTGGCTCCACCTGGTGGGTGTGCAGAATCATTACACACACACACACACACACACACACACACACACACACACACCCCGCATAATGATGGTAAGTCTGGATCTACAGGGTCTCCTTATAATTACAATGCTGTAAATGTAGGTATTGTGATATACACTGAGGAGGAGGAGCTACACTCTCTCATTAGGGTGAATATTAACTGTAAATGTAGGTATTGTGATATATCCTGAGGAGGAGGAGCTACAGTCTCTCATTCGGGAATTAAAAACCAATTCGGGAACCAAACTTTAAATACAGAGTAGGCGTACACTATATATGTTATATACGTTCTCTATCTTTCAGGGCATTGTCATCTCTATATTGTGACCCCGACTGGTCAGTCAGGACGATGGATGAAGCTTTGCTGTCAGTGCAGAAGGAGCTCACCAAGAGCACGTCCAGTCTGTTTTCCAAGAAGATGTTGCAGTATTTCAGGGCAGAGCTGGAGCAGAAGGAGAAGGAGGGACACGTCTCACTCATAGATCTGTGGGGGCTCATCCTGGAACAGCTCGTCTTCGGCAAGGTCTGATCCCAGTGCTGCAGGGGCTTCAGCACGAACGCTGCTAAACATAAACACAGAGAGATGCACTTTTCAGTTCTGCTGGGATAATATTTTGCAGTGCTTTATTTATTTTTTTAATTAAATTAAAAAAAAAATTTAATTGAATTAAAATATTAAATAAAACACTGTTATAAATGGTCAGTGCTGCAGTATAGCTTGAGGAACCTCTGTTCATTAAATACTTGTAAAACATCTAATACTTTTTAGATAATTATTGATTGTTAATAGTAATTTAATAATGTTTGAATTTTATTTACATTGTCATGGTGAAGCTTAAAGCTGTATAGATGAGAAAATCCATGATTTTCAGTGGAAGACCATGTACACATTTTTATTTCAAGTCATTTTAGAGCATTTTTATTGGTCCATTCATTATAAAATTCAGACACAAGTCGGTGCCTCCTCAACAGTGGACAGTTAGTCCAACAAAAGCTGGATAAATTCTTTTTAATAACCTTGATTTTAGAAGAAACAGTGAATGAGCAGGTGTCCTGTGTCCATATGGTATCATTTGATTATAAATAAAAAACAACAATATAATGTAAGTTTCTTAGTATGAGAAGTATGCACAATGGTAGACAATCCCAGAGTTCCCTGCTGTGTGCATTGAGACACTGCAGGAATCCTGCACTCCAGTACCGGAATTGGCGATCCTTGTGTTTTGTGAATGTGTGCAAATTTTATTTTCACCTCTAGAAATATCAAGGAAAACTGTCTGACCAGCAGAGAGCAGTCTCCGAGGGGCAGAACCCACTGCCCATATACACAGCAGTCAACATGAAGGAGGATGTCAGCCGCTCCATGATGGCCGGTAAAGACTGCTGACACTTGGGAGCAGTTTTTCACCCAAAGATCTCATAATTCTCATGGTCTGTTGTATTTAATGTAGTCGGCAATGGTTTCCTGACTGTAGTGGCACTGTAGGTGGGAGCCACTGCACTCACCCAAGCCCTAACCATTAGGCCATGGATGCCTCACACCCATTATCTTGTTTGTCAGGGTCATGTTGAGTCCACATAGAAGTCTTGACCTTGACCAGGAAGACATAGATTAGAATTAGGCTGGATTGTTATCTGAGGGAGCTTTCACAAAGCAGGGTTTCTGGGTAAAGCTGTTTTCTCCCAAACTGATGACGGTCCAGCTCTCAAAACTTGACTGGACTTTGGTCTTAAGTTTTCTGGTTAAATGAGAAATCCTGCTTTGAGAAAAGGGAATTTGCACCGCCACGCTATCTTGTCCTTCTCATATTATTAATAGCTGTAGTAGATTGTTTTTGTTTACTCAGTTGTGCTGCTTTGTTTACAGAGTGGTGTGAGTTCACCCCATTTGAGGTGGGATTCGCCAAATATGGAGCTTTCATCCCAACAGAGAATTTTGGGAGCGAGTACTACCTGGGTCACCTTATCCAAAAACTCCCAGAGACTCGCATCTCCTTTCTACTTGGTCAGTGTGTGTGTGTTTATATGATGAACAGAGATCTTGCATGATCAGTGTAATTGAAGAATATATGTGTGTGTGTGTGTGTGTGTGTGTGTGTAGGTACGTGGAGCAGTGTGTTCTCTCTGAATTTGACTCAGTTGTGGACCACTATGACCGGAGTGATGCCCTCCTGGACTCCGTGGATCGGGAAGTCTGTGAGTAGCATTGGTAAGCCTGATGTACAGCTGGGCAACACCTGGCATCTACACCTGACCAACACCTCACAGCTGAGTTACACATGATCACCAGACAACCCATCTACACCAATACCACCAGTTAAGATGCACCTGATCAACACCTGACCGCTGATCTACTCCTGAGCTGCCTCTGAGAGCTGAGCCGCATCTGACTACTGCATGTAGTACTTTTTAAGTGTATTTGGATTAAAATAAGAGACGCATCACTCTTTCCTTTAATGTTTAGAGAAGGATCATAAGCCCTCAGCACTGGACACTCTGAGGGTCAGTCCAGAGGCAGTGGTTCTCAGCAAATTTATGAACAAGCGGCCCGTCATCAGCAAAACCTTTAACTTCATGAGAGGATTCTTCCTACACAACAACTACAGCAAAGACTCTGGCTTCACGGCATTGAATGGTCAGAACTTTTCATTCATTCTTTCATTTGTTATTGAAGGTTTTAAATGTCATCAGTCTGAATGTGGTGATTGGACTGCAGACACCATCAGGTATAATGTTCAACTTGTCCAAAATATACATCACCGTCTCATTTTTTTTACTTTGACAATGTGTAAATCTGACAGTTGTACTTCATATTGATTCAAAATGTCCCGATGAATGGAAGATGGAAATGGTCCAAAAGGAATTTGAATACAGTCTTTTTACACTGACGTCCATTGAAAGTTAAGAAGGACCTTTTGGCACTGTTCTGTGATTTCTGGAATGATGGTACGCCATCCAGTACTTCTGGGAAGAGGTGGTCATCCAACATCAAGACTTTAAGGTTCTTGTCGCTGAATGCAGTCAAATCCTCATAGCAATTTTCCAAATTGTTACTCCAAAACCAGGATAAGCTCTTTAATACCCTGGATTTCAGTGAATGAGCAGGTGTCCCAACACTTTTGTCCATTTTTCCTTTCCAAGTATTTACTGACATTACTGAAAACAGTGCTGTTATTGCATTATTGGAATAAATGGCATATTTATGTATTTCTCAGGAAATTTCACTGTAATTCTCTTCTCAGAAGTTCTAAGCGTGAGCAGAATATTGTTACTTTAATATGACCACACACGCTGAGGACGTCCCACTATTCTCTCCAAACCTGGCCTTCCTAAGCTTGGTTTGAAGTGAACAGTCGGCCAAAAAAGTTCCTTAATTTCTCATAGACTTGATTGTATAATTTCAGACGTTATATGACTCACTTTTATCTAGAACAAGAACATCAAGTTGCCGTATGATTCTGAAGGTTGATATTTGAATTCAGCCGGAAAAAACACACGGCATCAGGACCAGACGCCATCCAAAACACAGCGTCAAACACAATGAGCTGAAAACTACCAAGAGTAATTTTATATAATTTTACACTTATAAAATCACAGCCGCTGACAAAAGGACTTTCTGTTCCGTGAACCGTGAGAACATTTGCTGAAATTTACAAAAAGTGGACTGAACTCCTATAGAGCTCAAGTACAGAGCAAAGCAAAAATAGGTTTTTATATAATCATTAGTTTTATTAATTGTTATTAAATTAATGTAGATGCCCATCCGGATGCCTTTCCAAATAAGCTGACCCCAATGGACCCCTGGCTTGGTCTGGTGGACTCCGGATTTAGTACTAATTCCGGCTTTCCTCCAGTTCTGCGGTCCCACAGACACGTTGACCTCATTCTGTCCCTTAACTACTCCTGGGAACGTGACCAGTTTAAGGTATGAGTTTCCATAAACTCTTAGAAAATCCCACAAAAATAGCTACAATAGCTTCTTTGAGTAATGTTTGGTACCATAAAT
This sequence comes from Acestrorhynchus altus, assembly GCA_034509495.1. Lineage (NCBI taxonomy): Eukaryota > Metazoa > Chordata > Actinopteri > Characiformes > Acestrorhynchidae > Acestrorhynchus > Acestrorhynchus altus. Next base: position 3,255,845 of record CM067513.1, read on the forward strand.
GTGTGTGTGTGGCAGGTCCTGAAGCAGACTCAGCAATACTGCATTGACCACCACATTGCGTTTCCGCGGATAGACTTCACTAAGGTGGCGTCTGAACCTCCGAGGGAAGTGTACGTGTTTGAAGATGAGGACAATCCAAAAGCTCCCATCATTCTTCACTTCCCAATGGTGAACATCTCCTTCAAGCAGTACAAAGCTCCCGGTAAGTCTGATTTACGTAAACCCCTAGTCTAGAGTCTTTTCCCCCTTACTCTAAAACAGCCAATCAGAGATGACCTAATTGGCCCTTCTGTAGTTTAGTTACTCATGCTATGAAGAGAACGTCGTGAACAAGTAATGAAAGCTTATGGGCCAGCTCTGGATGGGCCACTCAAGGACACAGTTGTCCCAAAGCCACTCCTTTGTTACCTTGGCTGTGTGTTTACAGTCGTTGTACTTTTGGAAGATCAACCTTCATCCCAATCTGAGGTCCAGAGTGATCTGGAGATGGTTATGATCGTGGATATTTGTGTACGTCCCTGCAGTCTTCTTTCCCTCGACTCTGACTTGTCTTCCAGTTCCTGCTGCAGAAAAAGATCCCCACAGCATGATCCTGCCACCACCATGCTTCGCTGTAGGAATGGTATTGGCCAGGTGATGAGCAGTGACTGGTTTCCTCCAGATGTGATGTTTGGCATGGAGTCCAAAAAGTTCAATCTTTTTGTTTCTCATGGTCTGAGAGTCCTTTAGGTGCCTTTTGCAAACTCCAGACGGGCTGTCACTGACAGCCTTTTACTGAGGATTGGCTTCTGTCTGTCCTTTCTCGGTCGCCTCCCTGACTAAGGCCCTCCTACTTCAATCCCCCGGTTTGACCAAGTGTCCAGTTCTATGGAGAGTCCTGGTGGTTCCAAACATCTTCGTTTTATAGTTGATGAGCTCTGCAGAGGTCCCTTAGACTTCATGGCTTGGTTTGTGCTCTGACCTTCACTCTCTGCTATGGGACCTTATATAAACGGTGTGTGTCTTTCCAAATCATGTCCAATCAACTGAATTATCCACCGGTGAAGGATGATCTGTGGAAACAAGATGCACCTGAGCTAAATTTTAACTTAATACTAATGTACGTTATATATTTGTGGGTTTTTTTGGTTTTTTTTTTATAAATTTGCAAGAATTTCAAAAACTTCTCATTCTGTCATTGTGAGGAAAAAAATTAATTAATGGAAATAAGACAAAATGTGCAAAGTGCTGTGAATACTTTCCCGATGCTCTGTATAAGGACTGGTGCATCTACATTTCATTACCGCAGCCATCCAGCAGAGGCGCTGGACCTGTGGTGGCGTCCCTTTCGAGATGCCCACTTCCGTTTTCTGCAGTCATTAGTTTAGTTTTGTCAAACAATAGTTCATTATCTCTAATGCACTTCATTGTGTGGTTTCTGACTGTGTGTGTGTGTGTGTGTGTGTGTGTGTGTGTGTGTGTGTGTGTGTGTGTGTGTGTGTGTGTGTGTGTGTGTGTGTGTGTGTGTGTGTGTGTGTGTGTGTGTGTGTGTGTGTGTGTGTGTGTGTGTGTGTGTGTGTCTACAAAGGTGTGAGGAGACAGGGTGAGAAGGACCTGAAGGACGGAGATGTTGACGTTAACATTGGCTCCTCTCCATATGACACCAAAAACCTGACGTACACTCCAATAGACTTCCAGAGACTGACTGACCTCATGTCTTACAACATCCTCAACAACAGGGACACCATCACATGGGCGCTGCAGAAGTCCCTGCACAGGGGGGCACTCAAAGAGGGGCCAGCCCCCCCAGCCATCACAGCTACCACAGCCACCCCAACCACCACAGCCACCCCAACCACCGTAACCAGCTCAATCTGGACATGGGTCGTATCTGGCATCATGTCTCTGCTTTATCCTGACAAATAACTGTAGGAATAACGATGTTATGGAGTTTGTTCAGATGGGTCAATCAAAAAATGCTTGTTCACTTGTAATTTACACGTCTGTAATTTTTACAATTTATTTAATAAATGCAGAATAAAAGCAGAATGAGTTTCTGTAAATCATTTAAATTCTTTTTTCATTAAATGACCATGAATAAACTGTGTGTAATGTCCTAAACGACAGCGGGTCATCTTCAGTGAGGAGTCCTACTTTTGTCTTGGTAGAGACCCACAAATCCATGTATGGGAGGCACCATGATCAGCGCCAAGATCACCAGTTTGTGGTCACACGTCCAGAAGGCCTGGTGTCGTGTGTGCAATTTTAAGATCACCTTCGGTCTTCATTACAGACACTGACAGACCAACGTTACATTAATGAGGTCCTGCAACCAGTGGTTAACACACCCTCTGGCGCTCTCTTCCAACAGGATGACGATCGTCCACATACTGGTGCCGTCTGAAGATCTTGTCTTGAAGACGCATCTCCCTGATTGAAAATGTGTGGGATGCTATTGGACGCTCTATCAACACTCCACCCCTACCACACCATCTGCAGAACTGAGTGAGAACATTCAAGCTGCATGGGATGGATCATCACAGGACACCATTAGGAACCTCTACAACTCCATGCAGAGACGTCTGGCATGTTTCGCCGACGCTGTACTGAGAGACACCACTTCTGTACGAGTAGATCAATAAATATTGATCAGATACATTTATTATCAGTTATTGATCCTGATCACCTTTAAGTTTAGAGTGCATGTCCAGCTTGTGGCCTGTGCTTCTGGGCTTGGAGAGTTATTTCCTACAGTCACTAGATGGCAGTGCATGACCACCTGGTTGATGCCATATCACACCATAAGGACTTTGTGTTGGAATGCCTTGACTGCGATCCAGAGACTGAGTCCAGCAAGGCCTTACAGCATGTGTTTAATCACGGTAAAGGTCAGGAAAGGAACATCTTCCCTTTAGTGGACAGGTCAGTCTGACTATCCCCTACTTTCTAAATGTAGTAGAAACACCAAGCTGGTATCTCGGTGTTTCTCAGCCCAGGTCCTAGAGGCACCTCTGCCCTGCACATTTTAGAGCTGTCCCTGCTCCCACCATGCCCTATCCAATGAATCAGCTCATTAACAAGCCCCTCAGAGTGTTAAAGGGGTGTGTCAAAGCAGTAAATTCACCAAATTGTTTGGGGTGGGGGTGCCTCTAGGACCAGGGTTGAGAAACACTGTGGAAGCTGGTTGTGTCTTGTGATAGCGTAGGGTTTTTACAGTAATAATGTGTGCTTACAGAGGATCTCAGAAAAGAAGTCTCAGGGTATTTTTTATTCATGTGACGTGAACTTCCAAAAAAAAAAAAGCTATGTTCTTAAAATTAATTGTTCAATAATCAGAATCGAGGTAAAATGTTCAATTCATCGTGATACTGATTTGAGATCATATCGCCCAGCACTACGATGGTACTGTTGTGAGAGGAGGACAGTAAGCAGTAACCATGCAATGCCTGGAGAACGTGTTCTAACCAACCTTACCTCACTTCTTAGTGATTTTACCCTCATTTTGGGAACCTAATCATAATGTTTTTGTTCCGTCAGTCATAGATTATTCTGTTAAACTCGTTGGTTGCAGGATTTTTTCTCTAACTGGACCTTTATTGACTTAATTAAATACTGTTCTATGGCTTCTCTAATTCACGCTTGGGTTCGCAGCCAATGAACACGTGTGTCTTTCAGTGTGGGGTCAATGGGTATGACTGTGAACCAGTATAAATGGTTCTGGGGTGAAAAGCTTCCTAAACTGGTATTGTAGGCTGTTCATATTCATATCAGCCTTTTTATCTTCCTGCTTTTGGGCAGCGTCCAGGATTCAAGAGCTCATTTCTCAGTAGCTCTTACGAAACTGTCAATTGCAAAAGCCAGACTCAGCCTAATTCTGGGGAACGCTGCCGCAATAACCAGTACCAGTTCCCAGCATAGGCAGGAATGCTTATATGCTCATGTTTTAAGTTGTGCCCGTTGCTGAAACAGATGTGCAAATGCACACACAGCTTGTCTAGTCCCTGTACTGCCAATAGAATAGGACTCTCTGGAGCAGATAAATGTACATGAGCCTGTTAACTGGACCATGTCATCTACACAATAAAAAAAATGGGTCAGTATTGGACCGAACTACTGCTGTTTCAGTTCAAAACGCATCCAGTGCTGGGTTGTTTCCCATCATTTCGTAGTGTGTAAAGCCAGGTGTGGGCTAGAGGGGTGTAAAACCAACTCTGGAATGCAATCAATTCCTCATAGCCACGCCCCATGGCCTACGCTGGCCTTGGAGACAAATGCAGATGTAGATGAACTCTCTTTTAATAGCCTTGCTTTCAGAAGAATCGATGAAGGAGCAGGTGTCCCAATACTTTTGTGTGTGTAAAATGTCAGCAATAAGCAATGTTGAAGCGACATTTTTTTTTTTTTCCTTTCGTTTATTTGAAAGTAAGACATCTTCACAACAGACACACACAGCTCCAAACACCACTGTAAAAAGCCGTCGAATGATTCTGAAATAGATTTCACTCCTAACACCAAATGTCAACGTAAAGTAAAGAATCATGATTTATTACATCATCTGATCAAGTGAGATACTGAGTCGTCCATCCATGTTCGTAACAGAGACATGATATCAGGTCCCGAATGCACCTTGCCCACCAGTTCTGCTGCGGGACACTTTTAGAGAGCCAAGTTGAGGTTGAGGACCATGTGCTTCACATGTGTCTGTGGATCGTTTTACCAAATGGAAACCGGTTGAGAAAGCTCCACAACGCTCTTGGTCTTTGATGGCTCTGCTCGGGTTTCTGTAACTGGAGTCCAAAATCATAGACTGGCAAAATGATTAAACGTGTCAATGAATATTTTTGATATAAGCCCTGTAGATTATGGCTGTTCATGGCTGTGGATGAAGCGTCTTAACTGGCAATAGTCGTCTGTGGTGCTAAAAGTGCCTTTGTGGTTTGTACGTCTTCTCTTGGGACATAATGGCTTTTCATTTATTTATTCATTTCACCAGTGAGACACTATCTGAGGCCAGTCCCCGGGGAGAATATAGTGCAGGTTTGCATACAGCTCTACGTCAATCAATGACAGAATAGAGGCACTATGGACGATGGTGCAGTGTTATTGCCTGTGGGACACTGGTTACCTATGAGACAATGGCTCAGCGATGGATGAGAGGTGCATTCAGCCAAGTACAGACTTAAGAAAAACAGAGAAGTAGCAAACTCTAACAATCATGAGATACCCACCAACATAATCAAACTTTGTGGACAAGCAAAAGTACAACTATCAAGAATACCATTTGCATTTTTTTTTTATTAATTATTATTATCATAATAATAATAAATCCATTTAAATAACCAAAGGAACAAACACTGACATACATATTGCTGTTTTTGTTGTGGTTTTCTGTCTTTAAAACAGTTAAAGCAGTTTAAAAAAAAAAAAGAGAAAAAGATTGGTCAGAAAGCAGGACATGTACAGAGGGTTTACAGATGGCTTGCTTAATAAAGATCTATAGGGTCCCAAAGACTGACGGACAGACTGGTTACAGCTCACAGTCGTCACACGCTTTCTTTTTTGGTATTAAACTGATTTTTCTCCACTACTTAATTCACTTTCTTTCATTTAAGAAGAAGAAGAAGAAGAAAAAAATCTCCCAGATCCTTAGTGGCCTTGACAATTCCCAACATAAATAAGCAAGAAAGAGGATTCCTTCAAATCTGCGCCAGAAAAAGCAGCATCAGCTGATCTTCGGCTTGGCAGAGACGACGCGACGGGCGAGCTCTCCGCGCTATCCCGTCTGCTTCCCAAAGGAATGTTTGAAGTAAACAGTTCAGAAATATTGCAATTGATATCCATTCTTCACACCACGTCCGAGCTCGGGATGAGAAACTAGAAGGGTCACCTTGTGATTCCTCGAGAGCATTCCGGCTGTTCTTCCTACGCTCAAATCTACGAGGAACGCCCGTTTTCCTTTGAAGTGATTTTGAATGAGTTCAGTAACAAAGTGCATCTGGGTCCCATGGTGTGGTCCGGCAGTCGAGACTCGCCCGGCGTTTGGGGGAGACGTGCTCATTTGGCTTGGTTACGCGTTCAGTTCAAACAGTTCAGTTACAGCAAAAACATGACAGCCATCGATCAAATCGAGCCGTACAGTCTGTTAGAAAAGTAACACATAGTCATGGTCGTTTCCATTTGAATACCACAGTGTCTGCCCAATAAAAAGCAGTATTGCCTTGTAAAGGGTTGGAGGCCTGAACCTAATATGGCTAGAGTTTGTCCTCAGGTACACACCCCTGTGTTCTGACATGTTTAGTACGCCGTGTGCAATTGCTTTTTAGTAATGCTTGTGTGGCTCACTCACACAGACAAGATCCCTGACAGTAAATTCAGTGAAGTGTTCTTTTTTGTTGTTGTTTTTCTTTTTAATATACATAGCAAAAATAATGTAAAAGTCTGCAACATTACCATGGTTCTTCTGCCAGGTATGGTCAAAGAGGTCAGCCTTTAATAATACACGTCTTGTTTCTTTCTCTCTGAGACACTGAGGAATTTCAGGCTCATCCAGTGAACCCTTGACATGGTTTCGTAAAACAGCAGGACACAATATACAACTGGACAATATTCACACAGGTCATAAATACAAAGGGCAGTCAATGTAAATGTATGTCAAGCTGGTTTTCGAGGACGTCCACCTAACTCTGTAGTGTCCGATCCCACGCTGTACCGAACAGGGATACGTCACGCACCCCTCCCCCTCCCTCCCCCCCCCCCATCCCTTTTCCAGTCCTGATCTTCACGCTTTTCCAAAACCACCGCCGAACGGGTGGGAATAAAACGCTGCAAAGGAGTAAAAATCTGATTGTCAGAGGAAAATCAAACGTTCCCTCTTTCGTTCTTAGGTTCAGTCTCGATTGGGGGTGTTCTTAGTCCAGCCAAGTTGTTCTTCGTGGTTGAAATGGCGAGTGGGTGAAAAAATGAGATTTTCACGAACATAAACAGAACAAGTACAAAAAAAAAAAACTCCCTTCTGAGACGTTTTTAAATAAAAACGAGCAAATTAGCCCTTGAGGGTTCTCGGCTTTGTAGAGATGAGGTCCTGGGACAGTCCCGGCTGGGGGTTGAACGAGTGTGGCTGACAAGCTCTCAGAGTCTCAGAGAGCCAGAAGGGTGGGCGAGTTGAGCGAGTCTGACGATTGGTCTCCGCTGCTGCTGCTGCGCCGGTGGGCTTTGGAGCACGACTCTGACGAGGGCGACGGGCTCTCGGGCTCCAGCATGCTGGGGTAGGTGAAGATGAGGCTGGGGTTGCTGGGGGTGGATACGGGAGTGGACGCGGCCACGACTGGGGTGTTGAGGCTGTCGCCGTCTGAGCAGTAGATGCCACCACCCAGGCAGATGGGCTTGATGACCGAATGCTGGCTCTTGCCCTCGTCTTCATCTTCGTCGTCCTCCATGGGCTCCTGCTTCACCACTACTGGGTTGAGGGCGTTGAGGGGACCCCGAGGGCCCAGGCCAGAGCGCATGGTCAGCGGGAGAGGGGCGCACTGCTGGGGAAGCGAGCCTTGGTGGCGCTCTTGTGGAGGCAGCTTGCAGACCGGGTTGTGGGCCACTAGCATGAACTCCAGCTTGTCCTTCTCCTTCTGCAGTGTCTCGATCTCCTTCTGCAAGTCGGCCTTTTCCTCCTCCAGCTTCTCTGTCTCCTTTATTATAAAGATAAACAAAGTGAAAAATGAAAAATTAGCATTTAATAAACACACAAATACTTCCCGTGTGCATTTATTGTATGGCAAAATCTAGACCACTCTGGAAAATAAAGATTACTGTATGGTTCTTGGCTTGGGTACAAGGTTCTAGGGAAACCTGTGACTGCTGTGGAACCTTTATATTATATGGTGGGATCATCAAACTTGACAGCCTTCAAGTATCATCTTTAAAATATAGATTTAATGATTAATGTTTCACGTTAGGCTTCACGGATCGGCAGAAGCCTTCATCTGAAGGTTCTTTAGTAAACCACAGTGCTTATTCTATGGCACTGCTCCACAGAACCCATTACAGCACCTGACCGTCTACACTCGCCCTTGCTCTCTACGAGGGTGGACACCCTCCAGTATACTACAGTGCTCAACTGTGTACTTGTACTAGCAAACCCTGATTCAACTCCATGACCTTCTGAACCATACAAGACACACCCTTCCACCAAATAACCCCTAACTGCCAATCCCTCGTCTACCACACCTGTGGCTGCTCGCACGCAATCCTATTTAAGGAGCTGCCTGATTGTTCATACAGTTATTAATAGCTCATTATTGCTCATTATTCAGTTATTGATCTTTGACAAGCTGACGTAAGCCGAGACTCTGTGAGCACATGGTGTCCGACTGGGCACCCATATGGTTAAAGGCTTAAACTGGTGTTGTGCTTTGCTGGCTTTACTGCATAACTACTCTGCCACACCCTCTGGAGTTCGGGGAAGGAGGGGGGGTTAAACAGACCCAGACAGCATGACTAGACGACCAGAGATCATTTGCTGGCCGTAGCGAGCGAGCTGGTATGAGGAAGAAGGAAACTAAAAGCAACGGCTCCACCATTGCACAGAAAGAAAGAGAAAGGAGAGGAGCAGAGGTGAAGAGTACACAGGCATCGGTGCTTTATGACGGCTCCTTATTTGGAGAAGACTGGAGTCCAGAAGGCAGGGGGAGGCAAGGCAAATAGCAGAGAGTGGGGTTTGATGGCTTGTGTGGTTTCTTCCTCGCACACGTTCAGACATTCGGGCTCGTCCACCCCCTGCAGCACATTCCTCCCTCGTGGTTTCGGACTGACAGCTTGAGAGATGGCATTGTGGAGCTAATTAGTTCAATTACAGACCGTATCGTCTGGACGAGGGGGCATTCCCACGTGCTGCCAGACAACATTGGGCTTTTATAGCTGTACAGGCCGAATAAGCTTTACTGCTGTCTCCAGCGTCTGACTGCAGGCGAGAGGGACAAAACGTGTTGGCCCACTGACACCGCTGAACTTCCCTCTCTCGTCCTTATTCGTTCTCTGTTTATTGAGCTAGAATAGTTGCACCCAGGACGTTACATTGAGGTCCTGCAACCAGTGGTTCTACCTTTCCTGAACACACACTCCGGTGCTTTATTCCAACAGGACGACGCTCGTCCACACACTGCTGCCGTCTCAAGATCTCACCTTGAAGACAGGGATGCTACACTGTGGATGCTATTGGACGCTCTATCAACACTCCACCCCTACCACACCATCTGCAGAACTGAGTGAGAACATTCAAGCTGCATGGGATGGATCATCACAGGACACCATTAGGAACCTCTACACCTCCACGCAGAGACGTCTGGCATGTTGCGTTAAACCCGACGCCGTACTGAGAGACACCACTTCTGTATGAGTAGATCAATAAATATTGATCAGATCAATTTATAATCAGTTATTGATCCTGATCACCTTCATCTTCCTTCCCAACAGCACTGCGATCCCACACGTCCTTCTGAGAGCAACCTTTTTTTGAAGTCTGAGTAAAGTTGTCTTCAGTAAACCTTTTCTTTGGGGAGCATCGAAAGCTAATTCAGCGCAAAAGCAATTTGTGCTTTACAGTCAGTCCTGATCCCACTCCAGCAGATACGTCTGTGTGCTGGATGTGTTCAGGTTCACCACTTGTAAACTCACCCCTTGCAGCATCTCGGTCAGCTCTCTCCTGCGATTTCTGCACTTAGCGGCGGCCAGCTTGTTCCTCTCTCGTCTCACTCTCCTCTTCTCCTCCTCCTCTGGCGTCAGCTGTAACACACAGCAGGAGCGATGAGCTCTCATACACACACCAAATGATCTTTCTATAGAAGAAATCCTTTATCACAGTGGATTATAGATCAGATCAGATCTTCTGCACAACTGCAGGATCAATGTTTTCAACATTATACAGCAGCTCTATCGGTCCAACCATCATCACATTGTGATGAATGTAAATTTATTAATCTATTAATTATGTTGGAACTAGAAATAAAATAAAACCTAAAAATAACATCCTAGATCCCTTCAATTTCAAATTATTCAAGTGTCGTATATTAAAGCAGAAAACGAGAGGAAACACTGTAACAGTTATATTATAATTCCCATTATTTTTAACTTGTTCTCGAAAGACTCAACATCTAAACTGAAATTAAAATACAGCGTAAGAAAGGTTTGAGTTCTAATTACTGGTAAATACTGATGGGGATCCAGGCATATCTGAACAGACTGGGTATCAGCTGTTTTAATCTGATCTTCCGATTCTTCAGACGGCCCTCTGGTGTTCTCAAAATGCCATTAACGGATATTTTCTCAGCCACGGCAGCTCTGAGGAACATCTCAGAAGGTACAGAAGTCACAGTCCACCCCAGGAATTTGCTCCGACTGCCTGGGCGGCTCGGCCGCGGCTCTGCCCGGCACACCGTTATTAGCCAAATGAACTCAAGGTGGAGTAACGGCTATTATTATTCTACAAATGACCAAACGTAATAGGGAGGATTTTGACTTGCAGGAGCTGAAATACCCACCTCTGACAACCCAACCATAGAACATTTAATCTCCAAATAAACTCGTTAAACCATCGCAACTATTTCTATTTATTTATTTTTGTGGTACACACACACACACACACACACACATTATAATTGTGCATGTGAAGGTACTGCATCACACACCTGCTCATCTCTCTTGCGTCGTCCGCGAGTGTCCCCGATAGACCGGATGACCCCGGGTCTTGCGAGGGCCGTGTGGCCGAGCAGTCCGGGGGCGCTGGATACGGACAGGCCGTACGGGTGTGAGCGTGTGTACGGGTTGGACATAGAGGTGATGACTGTGGGCTGGACCATCCACTGCAGGTCCTGGCTGGTGGTTATGGCGTTGATGGTGGGAATAAAGGCACTGCTAGAGCCAGGCATGTCGACTCTGTACTTCTGCGTTGGGGAGAGGAGACGGGAGAGGCGGTTAGAGCAGTGATTGGAACAGAGACGTGACAGAAGGCAGTGAAGTTAAAGGTGTGGATCAGGGTTGGTTCTTTGACTTCTACGCTCTGCTGCTCTGTCCAGCATTTATCTGCTTCGTGCACCGCCGTCATCACAGAGCTATGAATCACTTCATGCAGCGGCTCTGACTGCAGTCCCTCGCCTGCATGACCCTCATAGCGACACTGTGACACACTCAGTGAATCATGGGAAAGCCCATAGTCCTCCCTGACAGCAGCCCATTAGGGTTAAGATAATAGCCTCTGTGATGCAATGGGAAACAGAGTCAGCAGTGTGTGGAAAGTGAGCAGAAAGGAGGGTTTCTTCACTTACGAGCGATGAGCCTCACTTGGGTGTGAAGGGATTTTAAGTTCAACGTTGGGGGGAAACTTTTTTTACTTCAGTGGACCTGAAAACATTTCATCAATCGAAACTTTAGCAGCCAAAAAACGTGGTTCTGTGGCTCAGCTCAGCTGTGGCCTGTATTAGCGGTAAGTTGATCTAGATGATGGGGTTTGTTGTGACATTTGAGAAAAACGAACTATATTAACCGTATAAGATTCTACCACCGACTACAATAACCAAATCTGAGTCCACTTATAGATATATTTTAATCATGTCTGATTCCACTTATATATTTTAATCATGTCTGAGTCTACTTATATATTTTAATCATGTCTGATTCCATTTATAGATATATTTTAATCATGTCTGATTCCACTTATATATTTTAATCATGTCTGATTCCATTAATAGATATATTTTAATCGTCTGATTCCATTTATAGATATATTTTAATCATGTCTGATTCCATTAATAGATATATTTTAATCGTCTGATTCCATTTATAGATATATTTTAATCATGTCTGATTCCATTTATATATTTTAATCATGTCTGATTCCACTTATATATTTTAATCATGTCTGATTCCATTTATAGATATATTTTAATCATGTCTGATTCCATTTATAGATATATTTTAATCATGTCTGATTCACTTATATTTAATCATGTCTGATTCCATTTATAGATATATTTTAATCATGTCTGATTCACTTATAGATAAATATTTTAATCATATCTGGTGCATTATTAACCATTAACACATTGTGTAGTTATATATAAACATTTAAGTACTAAACTTCTCAGAATTACATAAACAGTGAAGTCTAACGTCAATAATAAACAGAGCACCTTTATATAGAAAACAGAACTGGATCATCATTTCTTTTTGAAATGTAAGTTGAGACTTCTTTCCATCCATAAAAGAAAATATCGTTCAAGAAGTTCATTTCAGGTTCTCAGATGAACTACGGACTGTTTTACAATGCTTGCTCCTTGAACATTTTAGTTCTATTCTTCTATTCTATTCTAGAAACAAGGATTGATTCACATCTGTATTTTATTCCTTACTGTTGACTTTTTCCAGAAATGAAAGGTTAATATTAAAATTTCATTTGCATGAACATGCAGATAGGAGTGTTGCCAGTTGTAGCTCAACCATCAGTTCCTCTACGCAATAAACAGTGTACTTTATACTTCTAATTACTGTTCTTCAGCTTTTCCCACAGTGGTTAGTACTTTTCCTGACGTACGGAACCCGTGTGCTCCTGCCACCTCTGCTTGTTCCGTGGCTGTGTTTGGTTGAGCTCCAGGCTGCTCATTAACCAGCCCGGTTATCAGAACCGTGATTAATACGTAGGACAGCAGAGCAGAGCTGGTGGAGCTGCTGATCTGAGTCACACCACGGCATTCAATCACACACATCATTCAGTAGTCAGGAAGTGTGTTATATTTAGGGGACTGAAATTCATCACATTCCCACATCCCAGATGGTTCTAACGGGAAGGCGGCTTCATTTACAGCAAGTCAGCTGCGCCGTGCTGGATCACGTCATATCTGGAAACACAAGAATGCTCCGTGCCAAGTCTAGGTTTGTGCGTCTGGGTTTCAGAGGGAGCTGTGCTGCTCATAAACAACATGAGGCTTGTTGTTTTTTCCCTCTCAGGAATTTCACATGTTGGGACATGACTCACTCTTTTATTGATTTATTTAAATCAGTTTAGTGCATTGTGCTGCTTTCCTGATCTTCTTTCCCTCGTTCTGCTCTTAATAATGGAATCGGACAAACCCTGCCTCCCGTGCAGGGATTGGTTAATAGTTTATCACGCACTTAATTGCAAGTGAAGCAGTTTTCGCTTTGTATATAGTGAATTTGGATTCTAGCCTGTTTGGACATTTGGTCAAATTTATTTATAATAAATAACATTTTGCTTGTTTCTCATCAAATGCCACTGTTGTCTAAAGTTGCTATGGTGACACCCTCGACTGTACAATCACTGTGCTTAGAGACAAACTAATAGCCAATCCCCGAACAGGAGGCAGAATGTGACGAACCAATCCCAGTGTGGTGTTTGTGTGTGTGTGTGTGTGTGTGTGTGTGTGTGTGTGTGTGTGTGGAAATTGGTGACCTGAGAATTAGGTGTGAAACTTTTTTTAATGAGATTTTCAGCTTTAGTACAGATTTTATTAATAATAATAATAATAAAAATATAATAATAAAAAAATAATAATAAATTATATATATATATATATATATATATATATATATATATATATTGGTCACTCATGGGTGTGTGTTCACTTATCTTAGAGCAACATCTTCCCAGAAATACTGACGCAATATAATCAAGCCTGTGATGTTGTAATACACATGTAATACACATGTAATACACATGTAATACACAGTCAGCACAGACAAACACTAATTCAGACTTCTAACACAGGCAATACACTCTACCCAACGCACACTTCAGCTGCACGTCCTACTACACAGCCTCCACCTGAGGGTCTTCTGTAGATCTCTGCGCTGACTCAATATGCTGACTCTAGCCTCTGTTTTGACGGACGTCTCTCAGGGCTGCATTAAGTCTGATGTGATCTCAGAGTGTGCTGTAGCGTGGAAGTGGAGAGCATCTACGGTCAGCGTGTGCGCAATATCGGTGAGCTGCTTGCACATTCGCCCACCACACACACACACACCACTTTAGCTCACAAAAAATCATACCCAGGCAGCGGCTCAATCCCGATCTATGTCGCGCTGGGTAGGGGTTGTATATCTATTATAAGACCGCCATGTAGTGCACAGCAAGACCCCCACTATTAACACCTACAGTACTGAACAAGTCCACACACACACACACACACACATATATATACATATATATATATATGAATAAGAGAGAGAGAGCATGATTAATATCAGGAAATTGTGCAATTAATTAGTTAATATTTCTAATATATATATATATATATATATATATATATATATATATATACATATAAATACACATTGTATTTTTCTGTCTACAATCTATTTATCAGCTGCTCTTATCATATAGAATGACTCTGTACTTCAATAACATATACATACATAAATACACATACATTAATACTTTATGTACATCATTTTAACTAATTAATTTGCACAATTTACTGAGATTAATTGATCAGCGTGTGTATTTATATATTTATATTTATATAAACACTGTTAAAGTTTAAAGTTCAAGGTTGCTTTGCTGCTCTTCTTAAAATCCCTTCTTTTACAAACACTTCTTTAGTGTAGCACAACTTCTGTGTGGTGACTCCTCAGTAAAAGTTTGATGCTCTATTAATTGCTTGAGTCATATGAATTAACTGTGTCTGAGGGTCTTCCAGGTCAGTTGACCTTTAATAATTAACAATAATGTAAAAAACAAATATGTGGTGCTTAAAGAATGTGTCTAGGAGCAGCTCTAGACCAGGAGCAGCACTGTGGACCATCAGGAGCAGCACCTTGGGCCATCGGGAGCAGCCTGTGGACCATCAGAAGCAGCCCTGTGGACAGGACCCTACAGGTGCTCAGGCCGCCTGGTGGTGGTGCTGAAGGTGCTGGAGATGATCGTACCTGGTAGCTGGATGCTGAGAGGGGCTCCCGTTTGGTGAGTCCTGCTGGCGGGAGGCACTTTGCTGCTGCTCCAGGCCTCTGGTACATGATCAGCAAACAACAGGCAGATTTCAGAGGCTGGTGGAGATCTCCACCCGATCTACAGTTTTCTCACACCTCCACCCGATCTACAGGCTTCTCACACCTCCACCCGATCTACAGACTCCTCGCACCTCCACCCCGATCTACAGGCTCCCACACCTCCAGCCCAGGGGAGGACCGTGCAGCGCCTCACAGGTGTGAGGGCCCGGATGTTCAGGTGCGTCTCAGCATGAACCTGCGGACGTCTCCTGAGCTGAGCACCGCTGAGACTACTGTCACTCCTGCGCCGCGATCCCTGCACTCCGCTCCGCTCACCTCCCTGCCCGATGACGCTCACTCCTGTGCACTCCTGCGCCCTCGCGCGCGATATCAACTCAACCTGCGCACGGGGCAGTCCGCTGCGGGGAGGTCAGCTGCGAGGAGTCGCTACCAGGGGAGAGTCTGGACTGAGGGTGTGCGGGGTGATAAGGGGTGATGGTGGGTGAAGGGGTCCAGATGAGGCAGATGAAGGTGTGTCGGGTGGGGCAAATTTAGACTCGGGGCACCCCCCCCCGCTCTCTGCCGCAGTTGGTTTCGACCATTGACGTTTTTTCCTAAAATGGGCAGCTGCGTCAGCGCGCACACACGCGTGGGTTTCCTACAGATCCCTGTAGAGGGAATCCCTCTCTCTCTCTCTCTCTCTCTCTCTCTCACTCACGCCCTCTCTCTCTCTCTCTCTCTCTCTCTCTCTCACTCACTAACTCAGTCTCACTCTCTCTCACTCTCACTCACACACTCTCTCTCACACCTCACTTTCTCACTCACTCATTCATTCTCTCCCTCTCTCTGTTCTCTCTCACTCTGTTCTCTCTCTCTCTCTCTCACTCACTCACTAACTCACTCTCTCACCTCACTCTCTCACTAACTCTGTTTCTCCCTCTCTCTATCTCTCTCTCTCTCTCACACACACACACACACACACACACACACACACAGTACAAGTACAGGTATTAATTCACTATTCGGGTTCTAGCCCCCTCAGGTTCTGTCTGTACTGTGCTGTAATCAGACTCATCCTTGGTGCAGTGAGATTGGCAGCAGATGGTTCTGGTCAGTGTGCAGGAGAAACACACTCGTGCAGGACCACACAGCAGATAGATGTCACCGGTGGTACAAGCACATTTTATTAGGGGGTGGGAGGGTGGGTGAGGGGTCAGTGTTATAGGTACAGATCGGTATTCCATGTCTGATGGTGTCAGTGGCGCTGGCACTCCTTCCCAACAGCCACTAACCCACACAGGCCACTTCAAAGGAATAATCCATTAATACCACAGTGATGAGTACCTTTGTTTACAAACGCATGAGCTGGCTGTGGCGTCACACTTACACCAACATCAGTCATCAGCCACTGTACCACCGTCACAATGACCCTAAATCCTTCTCAGAGAGCACATTGGCTTACCCAGTAACACTCTTCACTCAGCTCAGCACACTCCCTCTACCTGACTCAGATCAACACTCTAGGCTCAATGCTCGTCATCGTTGGAAAGGCCAGACGATGCAAAGTTCTCCAAACCAAATTTCTTCAAACCTTCAAACCAACAATCCAGCACAACCAAAAATGAGAATAACTGATGCCTCACGAAGTTGGAGATCTACTTTGGAGAATGTAATAGACTCCTGGGTGGTGGTGCACTGTTCTACTGTGCAGCAACCCCTACACAAATGCAAGCTTCATGGAAAAGCCAAACAAAAACAAAAAACAAAAAATCCCTTTCCTACATCCTCATCACCAAATTTAGCATCAGAGGTTTTCAAACGTGTATTTAAAAGCAAGCCTGCGCTAGTCCTGTGGACTGGTAGGGTTCAAGTTTCATATAGAGGAGACTCCTACAACCGTTAAGCGTGGGAGTGCATGGATCATGCTTTGGGGGTTGTGTTGCAGCCAGTGGCACAAGGCACATGGTAGATGGAAGACTGCTGAAAAGCTTTCAGCTTTCCATCTCCCTCACTGGTCCCTAAATGTCACTAAAACCGTGTAGGTGGACCTCAAAAGAGCAGCACAACAGGACGGTTCAAGTATCTTCCAGAACTTTTGCGATTAAAGGCTTAATTACTACAAAAGTGTTTACGAGCGGTGAGACTGACCATCTAGGATTTTGACCAAGGGTTCCCAAACCTGAGTGTATAAGAATGTATTTAATTGACATTGTAGTGTTTTTGGATGGTATGTCCTGGAACCATGTCTAATACCAACCATGGGTTTAACGGATATAAAACCTAGGTTTTGGAAGAAACAGTGAATGAGTCTCTCTCTCTCTCTCTCTCTCTCTCTCTCTCTCTCTCTCTCTCTCTATATATATATATATATATATATATATATATATATATATATATATATATCCTTAATTTCCCTGAAGGATCCCTCCTCAATAAAGTTCTATTCTATTCTATTCTATTCTATTCTATAGAGTCACACTCGTACTTTATAAAGAGTTGTGTATGTTGTATGTTGTACTGATGCATAATTATACAGACGTATGACAGTCATCATAAGGAATTTCTGATGCCATATAACGCATAATGAATATTCATCGGTGTGTGAGTTATTCAGGTGCAATCAGCTGACTCGCTTCAATCACGTACAGCAGCACCAGTGTTTCTCACCCTTCATGCTGGATTATGCTCCCCTGCGATGAACATCACAACATGCCTCTGCTGTCTGATCCTGCTTATAAGTTAGAGTTTATTGCAGAAGTGGTCCACTGATTGACGCGTGTTCCTGCCTCTGCTGGACGTCACATGCTCTGTCTGGTACAGTTGTGATCCCTTTACGCAGGGAAAGGGGACTTAGCAGCAAATCTGTGTATAGATCAGGCAGGTGGAGATGTTCGGGGTAATCGTGTCCACGTTAATACGGATGCGGCCTGCTGCAGGTGGCCGGGTCAGGCATATAGAGGCACACGGTCGGTGCCGTGGTATTCCTCTGCAGTCCACATCAGCCCACCTATTATGGCTTAAGATGGATTAATATCTTCATAAATCTGCAAAAAAATGCTGTTTAATAAGAAGGTTAAGAGAGAAGACAGAATAAAGAAGCCCATAATGTCCCGATAGAGACATCGTGTGAGGATTTGAAAGGACTTATTGATTCACATTTATTTCGTCAGCTGACTGACTTAATGCTCAACCCCTCCTACTAAGGCAGGAGGACAATGTTGTGATTAAAGGATTAACACGCTAACCCAGATTATATCATCAAACATATTCCTGGATCTTAATCTGACAACCCTTTATGCCTCTACGTACACATGCTAGAGTGCTGGCAGTGACGGCTTTATGTACAAAACAATAAACAGCTCAAACCTACTGATTATGATCAGAGCCGTTCATCATACACTCGTCAAAACAATAGTTGCGCAAATAGTTGCTCCTAGAAGGACGTGTGGGATTGCAGTGCTGTTGGGAAGGAAGATGAAGGTGATCAGGATCAATAACTGATTATAAATGTAGTCTGATCTGATCAATATTTATTGATCTACACTCTCAGTACGGCGTCGGGTTTAACGCAACATGTGTGACGTCTCTGCATGGAGGTGTAGAGGTTCCTAATGGTGTCCTGTGATGATCCATCCCATGCAGCTTGAATGTTCTCACTCAGTTCTGCAGATGGTGTGGTAGGAGTGGAGTGTTGTTGTCAAATAGCATCCCACACATTTTCAATCAGGGATAGATCTGGAGATGAGACAGACCACGGTGTAGTGTCTGTGTCTTCAAGACGAGATCTTGAGACGGCAGCAGTGTGTGGACGAGCGTCGTCCTGTTGGAATAGAGCACCGGATAAGGTAGGACCACTGGTTGCAGGACCATAATGTTGGGCTGCAAAGTGTCTGTAATCACCAAAGGTGATCTGGCATCGTATGAAATTGCACCCACACCTTGACACCAGGCCTTCTGCTGATCAACATGGTGCCTCCACACAATGGTTGTCTCCACCAAGACAAAATCGGGACTCCTTACTGATGACCCATGGGTCATTCAAAATGATTTCAACTTGGCTGAAGGACGTAGACATCAGAAAATCAACCCCAAATGAATGCAAGACAACCTATGATTTAAAATACAGTTTAATACAAAACACACTCACAGCTTTAGATCTTCAGATCAGTGGCATGAAACCGGGCTGATTAAAAAGCTTCAGTTTCAAACAGTTCAATATGTGTCCTCAAACATCACCGTTTAACCCCTCACTGCCCACGGCCCACTGCACTCCACCCTTCCCTTCAGTTTCACAGCCCCTGACACTAAACCAGCAGCTGTGACCAGGCTGAGAACCTGTTCACTATAGTTCTCAACACTTAAGCTCAGCACAGCCACCTGAGGCTCGCTCTCCTCTGGTGGGGTCCAGCAGCACTGGACCAAATGACCTGTGTGTCTGGGAGTGCGAGAGTCTCTGACTGAGCCACTAAGCAGATGCCTTGTGGATTACAGAGTGGTAAGGACAGCTGATACAGATTAACGACACGACTATCTCTTCAAATTTTATTTGCAGGTTTCCTTGGCAACTAATGCTGAGCAGTGCAGAACAGCAGACAGCCACAATGTGAACATTCCAGGCCCGGGGGGAATATGAGACTCCGAGGGGAGTAAATGAATTCATGCTGGAACATTTCCACTGATTAGGCCAATTACATTACTGGAACGACAGGGACACAGCACTGGTTTGTCTATTGTGTGTAATTTACCTGCTGCATGATATATCCATCACGCAGGTACTTCACTGAAGATGAGAAGACGTAAGACGACTATTTTGAGCTGCTGATGTTTCAGGTTCTGATTGCTGTTATTGATATACCTACATACACTCAACGTTATAAAACACCACCCAGGTATTTCAGGGACGAGTCTCACTTTTGTCTTGATGGACACGGTCAACAAATCTGTGTGTGGAGGCACGGTGGTCAGCACCAAAACGGTCGTACGAGATCACCTTTGGTCTTCATTACAAACACTTTAACGTCAATGAGGTTCTGCAACCAGTGGTCCTACCTCGTCCACATACTGCTGCCGTCTCAAGATCTCGTCTTGAAAACACAGACGCTATTCCGTGGTCAGTCCCATCTCCAGATCTATCCCTGATTGAAAAAGTGTGGGATGCTATTGGACGCTCTATCAACACTCCACCCCTACCACACTATCTGCAGAACTGAGTGAGAACATTCAAGCTGCATGGGATGGATCATCACAGGACATCATTAGGAACCTCTACAACTACATGCCGTGACACTGCCCATGGGTGGGATGTACATATTAGGCAGCAGTTGAATGGTCAGTTCACAATGGCAGGCAGGTCTTGTCGGGTGTTCCTGGTATGTAGTGGTCAGTTCCTACCAAAAGTGCTCCAAGGAAGATCAACCAGTGAACAGGTTTCCAGTGAACAGGTTTCCAAGGCTCAGTGATGATCATGGAGGTCCAAAAGGATCTGCTGCTAATGTCTTGGTGCCACTGGACACCTTCTGAGGTCTTTAGAAGTCTGTTTATCAATAAGTCAGAGCTGTTTAGGCAGTCTGCACATTAGGCAGGTGGTTTTAATGTTAAGGCTGATCAGTGAGGAGGGGTATTTTTTTCTTGTGGAGGCTTCGTTTTAACAGTGGTCAAACTAGTCCCACGGTGTGGAGGCTGTTCCTTAGTCTGGCAGTCTCTCACTGGACGCTGTTTACATTACATACATCTAATGGTCCACAGAATGGATTTTGAGAGATCTGTTTGCTGTCTAAACATGCAGACGACACCGCTATGGGTGTACTCGGACATGGCTCAGAGGATGTCCTGCTTCAATCTGTTTAACTGCACTCTTAAAAATAGAGGTTCCTTCGCCTTCCAAGGGTTCTCTGGCCACCAACCTTTACATCAAGTCATGGCCACGACTCAGTAAGGCAAGGCAACAATTTGGTAAGACCTCCTTCACATAAGAGCACCTGTTACATTTTCACTGTCTATTTACAGGACGTGTGTTGTTCCCACAGTTTGGAACATAATTAGTTCATTTTTTGTTGGAAGGAAAAGATGATGAGATGAAAAAGATGGAAAAGATGAACCTAATTTCATAAAGATTAAACCAGTATAATTACTGGTTTATATATATTTTATATATTTGCTTATATGCTTTTTTTTTATTAATATATAAGACTAAGACAGTGTATTTGGTTAGGAAAATGCTGAAGGTCACATGGCAAGGATTCCGGATGGTTTCATCAACATTTCAGGACAACTCAGCAACCATCTACTCAGCAACCATCTACTCAGCAACCATCTACTCTACTACTGTGGCCATACTGGGAGTCTTCTTCTAAGCTTTTCTACATGCTGAAGGAACCAGTGCATCTGCATGTGAGGACAGCAGACAACAATGTGCCCACTGCACACCGAACCCTCTCCAATCCACAAGCTTGGCTACAGAATCTGTGTTTATTTGTTTGTGAATGAAGGGAATCGTGGTGACCTCCCTCCAGTGACTCAGTGTTGTCATGGAAGCTGGCATTCAGCATTTAGCATCTTCTCTTAATGTGTCCACCGAATGCTCTCGGCCCGTCTCTCTCTCTGTACCTAAAGAGTACATTATTTCTGTCATGACATCATCGCTTCCTGTCGTTAAAGCAGCCAGTGCAGATTCTTCACCCTGAGCCCAGAATCACAGAAAGGAAATGCTGATTTTTTTAACCCATTCATACGAAAGCGTTGCCCCTATACGCAGAACACTGCACAGTGGTCCACGATTACTACAAACGGCCTCGTGTTCCTGCCAGAATGGAAGGAAGTGCGTCACAGATGCATGGATGACTTGAAACAAAGAGCGACGGAACGGTGCGGTGGCTACCTACAAAACAAGTCGGGGGGAAAGAGAAGTAGTGATGGAAGATCTGAACGAATAGGGGAGAAAGAGGAGAGGTGGGGGGACTACAAAACAGGGCAGAAGGTGTCAGCTCTCGAGGGGTCTTCCCGTAATCTAGCTTGTTTGGTCAAGGGAACTATGACCCATCACAGCAGCTCACCGTTCCAAGAGCGAGGGAAAGATACAGGGGTACAACTCTCCTCTTTTTGTTTTCCCATTCGCGCCAATAAATGCCTTTCATCATACGGAACCCAAAGGGGAAGTTTCTGCTTCTGTGACGTTGTTCCAGAAGATTTACAAGAAGTAGGCTAAGAATGGGATGGGGAGGATGGTGGGAGGGGGTGGTGGTGGTGGTTACCATGTGGTGTGGAATGCTAATGGAAGTGCTCAAAGCACAAGTGCACCTCTGTTGTTTGACTTTCTGATCTGATAAGGTTCCTGTAACGCCGTCTACATCCCGCCTCGGTGCGAAGGGAACATGGCTGGAATGCACAAACTCAATGAATGGGAAGGAGACAATGTTGGCGTCAGAAAAAGCAGGTGCAGCTTACCACAACATTTGGTGGTGAGAGAGCCAAATGTAGCGGGAATGTGGGGAGTGTGGGAACTTTCCAATTTATTAGACAGTGACGTCTAGACAGGTCACTCCAGTCAGGGCATGTGGTCCCAGTATGCAGTGGTCAGCACCTACCAAAAGTGTTCCAAGGAAGGACAACCAATGAACCGACGGCAGGCTCATGCTCATGGAGGTCCCACCTCACAACTTACAGGACATAAAGGATCTGTTGTAATATTAATCTTGGTGCCAGATACCACAGGACACCTTCAATAATAATAATAATAATGCATTTTATTTATTAAGGGCCTTTCTGGACACAAATAAAGAGGTCTTGTGGAGTCTGTGCCTTGAATGGTCAGATCTGTTGTGGTGGCACAAGGGGGACCTACTTGCTATTAGGCAGGTGGTCCTAATGTTATGGCTGCATGCTTCAGGATTTGTACTTCAAGAATAAAACCCAACCTCTAAAATAAATGTGTTACATATGGTTTTTATATCATTCGAGGATGGGAATTTCTTTTTTTCATGAGAACTTTCCAGTTCATGAGACAGTGACCTTTAGAGAGGTTATTCCAATCAGGGCAAGAATCAGTCAAATCCAACAGAAATCAAAAGAAGAAAAAGACCAACAGTAAATGAAACATGAAAGATGAAGACTTAAACCCCTGGTGAGCAATCCAAACCCAGACAGCAAGAGGAAAGTGGACCCCTGGTGGTCCACTGATGTCAAAGTTGGTGGTCCACTGGTGTTGCTCATTGTTTTCTGGGTGGTCCATTTAGAGACCAATTTCATTGATCGTTCTGTTGTTATCTGCTGTAAATGAGTTTGGTTAATCATTTTGTTAATGCTCTACAATAAGGGCGCATTAGTTAACAGTACTTACGGCAGTAATAATCATTACTATATGGCTTA
Organism: Acestrorhynchus altus; assembly: GCA_034509495.1. Taxonomy (NCBI): domain Eukaryota; kingdom Metazoa; phylum Chordata; class Actinopteri; order Characiformes; family Acestrorhynchidae; genus Acestrorhynchus; species Acestrorhynchus altus. The sequence continues at coordinate 3,279,176 of CM067513.1, forward strand.
ATAATGTCTTAATTATTAATGGACACAGCATAAGACATCAGAGAAGCAGCAGCCAATAGTGTACGTTTTCTCTACCTAACTAACATGTTTACTACTGTTGTACCGACTGTTAATGATATCCTTATTTTAAAGTGTTACAATTATTTATCAAATCCTTATTTTTTCCCTTCTGTTTATAATATTTGAGCAGTTAAAATCTGTTTGAGGAGACTAAAAACTAGATCTTCCAGTGTATTCCTGTGGTCCAAGGGTGGACCAGCATGGGCACACAGTCAGTGGCTTACTGACCTTATCAAATCAGCAAATCGATATATACTCACTACCTTGGAAGGGCAACAAGCCCTCCCGATTAAACTACTTATACATTATTGATAAGGGGACACTGGACCACCACATGTCCACTGTAATGCTCCAGTGTCCCGGACCTAAAAGACTGAAAAACATTGATTCTCTTCGTCTACTGAGGGTCTTGTGAAAGTGTGGATACTATATTAGGCAGCAAGTGAACAGTTGAAGGTGATGCATTAAAGGCAAGAAAAATGGACAAGGCTAAGAATTGGAGACGCTTTGACCAGGGGCAGACTGCAATGGATAGACGGCTCGTTCAGAACATCTCCTAAACTCCTAAATCAGTTCTTGTAGGGTGTTTCCAGAATGCAGGGGTCAGTACCTACCAAAAGTGCTCCAAGGAAGGACAACCAGTGAAGTGGCAACAGGGTCAGGGACACATAAGACATTAACATTATTGATGATGATGAAGGTCCCACCTCATTGCAGGACTTAAAGGAACTGCTGTAACATTATTTTTGGTGCCAGATACTGTAGGACGTCCATGTCTCCGAAGGACAGATCTGTTGTGGTGGCACAAGGTGGACCTACTCAATAGGTACTAATGTTATGGCTCTGTGCATGGCCATATTTAGTACCGAAAGTACTCTTTTATGACCTTGTAACCTGAACGAACTGTGCCGTGGCGGCGCTGTGACCCTGAGAGGCACTAAATTCACTGCCTGTTATAGTGACAGAGCCAATATCTGACCCAATCTCCATCTTGCGCTTCTGCTCTTCACCGCGTCTCCACTGCCTTATCATATTTCATCCGTGTCTCAGATCTTGCGCCTTGATGCACATTTGCAATAAAAAGGCTTTGTTGCACAGAGAACACAGCCTCCTTTGTTTCACACCCCGTGTGGCCTGCTGGTACAGGTATAAAACATCACTTATCTCCACCTGCATACATCTAACACCTGATCTCCACAAAAGGCAAGTAGAATTCAGGAGAAACAAAAGCATAAGCTGTGTATCTGAAAATAAATCATCATCCCAACATTATATCCACCCAGAAGGAATCAACCTTCAGGAATGAGGCTCGGCGAGTAGGTCTGGCCATGCGAATGTTTTGAGTGTCACGCTCAGCCGTGCTTGTGATGTAAGCAAGCACGAGCCTTATGCCTGTACCTGACTGACTATATAAGGTCGTCCTCTTGCGCATGCATGCCATTCTGACTCGTGCTGTTGTGTTGGTAGCGTCCTTTGCGTCTGAGATGGGATTGACAGCAATTCCAGCAGCTGGAAGAGTTAGAACATTCAAGCTGCACGTGACGGATCATCACAGGACACCATTAGAACGTCTACAACTCCACGCAGAGACGACTGGCGCACACATATATATTCGAATTTGTTTTTACTGAAATCTCCAGTTTCGTTAAGAGGAGGATTAAAACATGCTTCATGATTTGCGCATTTTGGAGGGAGTGGAAGCACTGGAGAATGAGGGTCTGCGAGCCTCTTGCTGGAGTCTACTCCTCTGGAGCGTCCATTTCTTCTGGTTGAACTGAGGCTTAATGTGAGTGTGAAATGTGGAAAATTTAATTAGACCGCCAAAGGGGGTTTGTGTCACTTGGCACGAGTGGAGCAGGACCACCTCCCACCCACCCATCCACTTCCTTAGCTCAGCTGCTTTCTCCCTCTCTCTCTCCCTCTCCTGCTGGTCCACCCTTCCATGAAGGCCTCATGGGCATGACCTCCAAGCCAGGGGTCCACGAGGAGAGGGCAACAGCTTACAGCTGAGCTCTGGCCACATGGACAAAGCAATCCAAACCATTTAACAAACACGCTTGAGCGTTTCACTACCGATTAACAGTGCTGGTTCCTACCGTGGGCAAGTGCGGGGTCAGGAATTCTGTGGAAGTGTGTGTATGTAAGACTATTTTGTGCCACAGAGTGCATTTATTGGGTGTATTAAGTTGTTCTTTGATGTATAAATAGCTAGTACGGGACTTTGGTTGGGGGAAATGCTCAGATGTGGATTTACAAGCCTATTTACAGCCCTGTTATTTTTGCCTCATAATGAAACACAGTTTTCCTGCATATTACAGAATAGTTTTAATGCTGTAACACAAACACGGTGATTGGTCTTGAGATATTTCTGCCGTCTTCTCGTTGTGTCCTCATAGTTCCAGGTTTGGCCTTGCAATGAAATTGCAATAGCTGGGTTCCGTTTGTTTTTGGGATGATTATGAAGAGAACAGATGCCAAAGGTTGGGCAGCTGGCAGTAGTTTAAATGTTGCTTAATGGACCACCGTTTGCACCCTTTGAGTTCCTCTCCTGCGGACACTGGCACAGGAAAAGGCCTGGTTTCTATAGTAACCTGTATTCCTATAACTAGTCTGGTGGTGATGAGCTGCTCTCCAGTATCAACAACACCTGAAGTTGGTGTCCTGTTTTTTTGGTGCTGGTCGTGCTTGTTTCTGGTCTACTTTTTAAGTGACTGTCGTTCATAAGCCACGAATCATGACAGCAGTCCCTGTCTGTCCGTGTCGTCTTTTGGACGCAATGCAGATGAGAATTGCTGGTAGACAGGAACGTTACCGCTGCTGGTAGACCTGTATGAGTGACGCTTCCATGCACCTACACATTCAACTCCTTCCTTCCCACTGTGCACAATGTCCAAATACAATGAGACCTTTCAGTTAATCATTAACATCTGCTTTGTGACCGATTTTCCAGCCACTGAACAAGACGTCCACTGCACTGTACCACTGTACTACATCTAAGAATCTCACTGCACACCCTGCAGGTATTTATAGTCCAAACGTCCTTGCGTTTGGCCATCTGCAGGAGCCTGAGGTTACTACCACCATAAACATGCAAGGCTTAATAATGATACCGACTTCTCATAATGACTTTGCTTATGACTCTAAATATTTGTGCCTCCACTCCGGACTGGACAAAACACAAACCTCTGGATGTCTAAGCTGGGGTTTGTAGCTAAGTAGACTTGAACTTAACCGAGTTGTCCTTTCTTGGCCTCTCAGATGAGTCGAGAACTCTGGAGCCCTGGATTTCACCCTCCGTCTTCACAGACAGGAATTGTCTTCATGTTTAAACTATGAGTCAGTCTCGGAGACGGATTAAGCCTAGTCTTGAATGTTTTTGTTTATTCAGTTTATCGCACGATGATTCACTACTGAAAAACCTTTTAGTCCAGGCTTAAGTTTAATTTGTGTCTGGGAAGCCAGACTTCGACATTATATTGTTTTTTAATCAATTCAAGAACCTAAAAAAGTCAGAGTAGCTTGACTCAACTTGACGGAAAGATTCTGGTGTCTCCACAGTTGTACACGTTTTTGGATGGGTAAACAGGGGGCCCCCGGCCTCCTGATCCACTCCATGCAGCTGTCTGAGAGACTCTGACTGTGTGTCACTCCACCTGACAGGTCTATCAGCGAGACAGGCCATCAGAACATGTCCCTCACCTTGACAGCTCCACAGCGGCCAGCACTCAATCTGCCCTGACAGCCGGCAAGGTAGCGCTGCAAGCAGGCCACGGGAACATTGACGAACTGAAGAACAGGGGGTGAGATTGGGGGAGATGGTAAATAGAAGGGAAAAGTGGAGAAGAAGAAGCAGGGGAAGGAAAGACAGATGACCGAGCAGGTTAAATCCAGGGAAAACAACCGAAGCTCAAATCCTACTGTTGTTAAACGAAGTTATTAATGAACTAATAAGCCGGACGGGTACGGTGTATTATGTAACACCACTGCCCTTCTTTGGATGGTCATTTCGTTTGCTTGAGGAGGGTTGAGTTGGTTTGTTGGTCCCTGTTGATTTGTTTTTGCTCGACTGAGAGGGTTTGAGGTGGGCTCCTGTTCCTTTGTATCGTTCAATCCCCCTGAAATCATACAAAACCAACACTGAGGGGCTTCCCTGTAGACACTCCTCCCCTCAGACAGACAATCTGATTGAATAGCCAGTCATAAGATTGTAATTATTCAACTCTAACCAACATAGAACTGTAACCACTTGTCTTGCCAACTTGTCTTGCTAATAGTATAGGACTCTTTGGAGCAGATCAAACGATGATTTGAACCTACTGGCACCAACAGGCCTCGTGCCAGGCATGGACTAGAGAGCTAGAGGGGTATAAAGCCCCCCAGCATTGAGCTGTGGAGCAGTGGAACTGTGTTCTCACAAATGATGGAGCTCCATCCAATTTCGGGATTGGGGATGAGGTGGGGTGGTGATCATCCAGCATCTTGACATCACTAATGCTCCTGTGGCTGAATACAATGAAATCCTCATAGCCGTGCTCCAAAAAAAGGCTTTCCTGGGCAGTAGAGACAGATACTTCCACAAAAGCAGGATAAACTCTTTTTAATCTGCTTCAATTTGGAAGAATGAGCAGGTGTCCCAATAATTTTGTCCATAAAGTGTAGCTGTGGTATGAACGCCACCTTCCATAAAGTGTTATTATATTTTATGAAGAGGGAATATTTGAATGCAAACAAAGGATCTATCCTTTAGATCTTTTGACCTACTTTTATTTGTCAAAATAAAAGTCAACATTATTTATTATACATAAATAATAAATTATTTAATAAATTATCAAAATAAAAGTCACACATAGCAGATATAATCCTTTATTGTTTGTTTTTATTATTACTTATGAATGTATCAGTATTATCCCTTCTCGTGACTTTTATTCTGAAATTTGAACACTGTGTAAGCAGAGAAAGAGAGCAAACAGCCCCTCCCTTCTCATTTTCCTCTGGAGCCCAATATCTGGGTCAGTGACATATCTGGGTTAGCTCCTCCCCTCTCTCTGATCAGTCAGAGTCTGTATGCAGGTTGAGCATGTACACGTGGACAGAGCAGTAAACATGCACTGGAAGCTGATTTGGTATTTAAACTGGGAATTAATTCAGTTGGAAATGAATGAATTATAGCTGCCCATTGAAATGGTTCATACACTGATAATTCATCACACTGTGACGTGACCACCGTGGTCAGATTGGGAATATTTGCTGTTTGTTATGATATGTGTATCATGTCTGCAGGTGTTTCTGGTCCTGAGTTATGAAGCACAGAACATGGCATGTACCTCTGCGGAACAAGTGCACGATGCACCTCGTCTTCAGTGACTGAGGGTGGGAACAGTGGCTTTCCTGTGCAACTGGAGACGGTCCATCCTCAATGGAACGTCAATCCGTCTTAATTCCCTGCTAAATAGCAGGGAAGGCAAAAGCCGCATGCCAGGCCTGAAGCACCTGAGGGGTTGTGCTCGTGTAAATCCATGACAGGTTTAAATCGAACGCTTCTGATCACAGCCCAGGGGAAGACAGAAGGAAATCTGAATTCATCTTGTCAACCCCCCTCCATCAAAAACAAACCTCATAAAAAAACAAACAAACACACGCCTAAGCAAAACGAGGGGGAGACAAAAGCAGAAACCTGGTAGAGCCAGAGCCAGACTGCTTTTGATCCGCTTAGTATGGCTTTCTCCTGCCTTTTGATGCATGGCTAGAAGGAGAGTAATTAGCAATTAACAATCAGGGTTTAGAGAGTGGAAGTTATTATCGACCAGGAGGGAAAAAAAATATTCCGAAACGTTGAGGGGTAGAACATCCGTGTGTCGTTAAATAAGGCAAAGAGATACAGCCGTAATTCTCTCATTTCCACGACATCTCGGAGGCCATTTTTCCCTGCTCACAGATCAAACGAGCTGCAACAAAAGGCCCCAAATCCCCCCACTCTCTCTCCCTCTCTCCCTCTCTCTCTCTCTCTCCCAAATTAGCTAAGCCTCTCAGCTCCATCATCCCAAACACGGTTCACGTCAACAAGCCCAGCCACGCAGCTGAGTGCTGCTGCCGCCGCCACCACTGAAATCCCCAATCCCCCCAATCCCCCCTTCCCCTGCACCCCCACTCCAGCACGCTGATGAAGAAGGAGGCAAAAAAAAAAATTCCCTCTCTCCCTCTCTCTAATGTCACTCTGAATTTACAGGACACAAAGTACTCAACAGTTCCCAGAGCAGGAAAGTTTTGTCAAGCTTTATTCTCGCGCCGACCCCCCCTCCCTGGCCTTCCCCGCGCTGTAATGTTTGTCTTCAGTAACTTTTGTCCTTGTGCACGTCTTCATTTTCAGCCCAATATGACAAATAAAAGAGGTTTGTGAAGGAAGAAAATTGCCGGGCCTGACAGCTCGGGGAAGTCTTCGGTGGTAAACAAGCGAAGGCAGCGTCGGCGGCTCCCCCAGCCCTCGCAGCCTCGCTGACATATTCAGGCCTGTGCAATGTTCCCCATTTCGCTCCGATTAGTTCCCGCACGCAGTGCTGCCCTGTCTGCTTAGCGTCTCCAGGGACGAGCGGCTGATTCAAGACGGCACTGAGGATTCTCAATCATTCTCCTTTTCTTCTTGCTCTGTTTTCTCTCCACATCAAGACCCCATCGCTTCCTCGTTTTAAGGCTGGAGTTCAAACTCGGGTTTGAACTCTACAGCTCACTGCTGAAGCGCAAAGCTCTCAGCTGGGGGTCAGGAAGTTGTCTGCCTTTTTTTTTTTTATTGTTTATTTTTTATTTCCTACTCTGAAGTTCCTGTGGGCTTCTGAGGTAAGGGGACTCTGAGAGCCACTGTGGTTTCAAGGTGAAGGCCCCGGGAACCAGCCTGTGGCTCTGAGGGAACTGACAGATGTTTGGTTTCCACGTGGTTTGCAGCTACATAGTCTGTTCCTTTATCGAGCTCTGCAGGAGGCCAGGAGTAAAGGCTTGCAATATCCTTACCGTACGGGTTTTCCTTTTGAGAGTTCCGAACTGATGTGAACACAGAAGCCTGATTTCATCCTAGAGCAACTGTTTCAATGCAAAAACAACCCCCACTAAGATCCCATATTCTACCTTTCCCGTATTTATTTCGCAACCGCTATTTATCCCGGAAATGCACTTATCGTCGAATAAATGTGGGATTGCAGTGCTGATGGGAAGGAAGATGAAGGTGATCAGGATCAATAACTGATTATAAATGTATCTGATCTGATCAATATTTATTGATCTACACACACAGAAGTGGTGTCTCTCAGTACGGCGTCGGGGTTTAACGCAACATGCCAGACGTCTCTGCATGGAGTTGTAGATGTTCCTAATGGTGTCCTGTGATGATCCATCCCATGCAGCTTGAATGTTCTCACTCAGTTCTGCAGATGGTGGAGTGTTGATAGAGCGTCCAAAAGCATCCACACATTTTCAATCAGGGACAGATCTGGAGATGAGACCGACCACGGCGTAGTATCTGTGTCTCCAAGACGAGATCTTGAGATGGCAGCAGTGTGTGGATGAGCGTCGTCCTGTTGGAATAGAGCACCGGAGTGTGTATTCAGAAAAGGTAGAACCACAGGTTGCAGAACCTCATTAATGTAATGTTGGACTGTCAAAATGCCTGTAATGAAGATCAAAGTTGATTGCACTCATACCATACCAAATGGATTCTTTGGCTTTCTTCACCAAGACCCTCTATTGCAATCTTATTGCAACTCTTATTTGGCAATGAGTGTATGCAAATTAGCTCTGTTCTGATTGGCTGCAGCTTATAAAGTCTGAAATGGGTGCAGTCAATTACAAATTCCAAACGGCATCTTTTCAAATTGAAAAAGCTTATACGAGGTTATGCTGAGCCTCGGAATGAACCTGAACACCTGGAAGTGGACCTACAAGTTAACGCTTAGACAGTTATGCCACTCAGGCTGTTTTTGAGGTGTGGTTTGCATGTCTTGTAGAGTCCCACAGGGTTCTATTTTAGGACCAATGAAACATGATGTTTTGACAGTGTGTAATTATAAGAGTGACAGACTGAAGTTACATTCAGGGTCTAAGAGGTTGAGTGAATTTTCCACTATATGGGTCCTTTAAATGCAAGGCTCTCTAACAGGGTTCCTTTAGCCCCCTCACTCTCATCGTTACATAATTGACACCTTTAAATAAAGAGATGAATCATATTCATGTCACAACCTGGTGCCTGACCTGTCGCAGATTCTTTAACAGGTTTATAATAAGTTGCACCTTGGCTGACAAACTTCGAGCAGCTACATTACAAACCATGATCCTCCATAGGCTAAACCGCTGGCTCGAAATGATAATGCCATGGCAATTAATGAATCTAAGCATCGTTTAAATTGCCAAGCTCCTTATTTTCTTCGGCCTGCTGCCATCGAGATGGTTTAAATAAGGCAGGATTAGTGGATTTAGCGTATTAACAGCCAAGTTGGCAGGCAAGACCTCTGTACTAAAAGTGGAGAGCATGAGCGGAGAGAAGAAAAAAAGAGCATCTTCTAAAAACAAGCTGGAACTACACCTCCTTTCAGGACCGGGAGTCTGTTTCCCCAGCGGCTCAGGTAGATTACTTACGAAAGTGGGTGATCCTGTGCAGAACAAACACTATTAGTGACTCTAACATGGTTTTCTACATCCATTTCTACATTTTGTGCATGAAACACTGGCGGAAAAACACAAAAATTCCTCGAAAATTCCCATATATCTCTTTATGCGTGCAGACTTGAGTAGATGCAGCGTTCCAGGAGAGAAGGAAATCTGAGAAACATACATCTCAGAGCTCATCCACATGAACCTATCCACCATCTACACATCTACACACGGTCTTTGTGCCGTGAGAAAGCTGATGGTCGACGTGTCTGCAGCTGCCGAGGCTGATTTGGAAGTGGGTCAATACCCCAGTACGGCGTAAGCTGGGATGGAAGCGAAAAGCGACCAGAAGAATCTTGCTTTTAATTCTTTTATTACGAGACTTGATTCTATTAAATGCCCCAGATACATTCATCCCACAGTTCTCAATTAGACCTGACAGTTACTACATTACGAACAATAAATATAGCAGTAGGCCGGCCCCCGGGCCAGCAAAGACCCTTGACAATGACCCTCCTGCTTAATGACGAAAAAACAAGCAAGCACACGCTGCGCTCTCTCTCTCTCTCTCTCTCTCTCTCGCTCTCTACAAGAGTTTTCATTTCCTTCTGTGGCAGTGCACTGGTGTTCACACATGTTCACACTTCTCAGAGCACTACTCAGCACAGTTGCTCGCAGAATAAGCAATTGGGTTTGACCCCATTAATGTCAGAATACACACACACACACACACACACACACACACACACACACACACACACACACACACACACACACACACACACACACACACACACAAAAGACTTTGTTACTCAGAATGCAGCGCATCACTGAGCACCATCAGCTTTCCAGTCTGCAAAGGAAAAAATGTGCCTTAATAGTCACTGTTTTCAACTGCAGTTCCCACAGAGATCCCACATCCAATACTCCAATACTGCACTTCCCACATACCCCAGAACTCCAATACTGCACTTCCCACATACCCCAGTACTCCAATACTGCACTTCCCACATACCCCAGTACTCCAATACTGCACTTCCCACATACCCCAGAACTCCAATACTGCACTTCCCACATACCCAAGCGTGAAAATGCAGCACATCATATTTGATCACAAACAGTATTGTTCTCTATCATACTGTGATTAGTATGAATGAATCAATGAATGAAGTCACAGTTATATAGTGGCTTTCAAGACACCCAAGGACACGCTATAATCAGCACTCTTCACAATCAGCTCTCAACCTGCACACACCAGCGACAAGCAGCAGACAATTGTGCAGTGTCCTCTATAACAGAAAACAACATATTATCAATGCATATATGGACACACACACACACACACACACACACACACACACACACACACACACACACACACACACAGGTAATTCACCTGATCTTGTATGTGGATCAGGACATTATATAGGGCCCTATGATTTCCACGATGAAGCATTTTGATGACCTTGCGTGAACAACACAAACATTATAATGTAGAAATAAAACAGAGTAGGAACATAGAAATGCATAGAATTAAATTTTGAACACAAACTGAAATGAATGCATTGATTTAATATATTGAAATATTAACCATTAAAAACATTTTATTGTTTAACATACAGTAATAAGAACCTCGTAGTTGTTTTTACTTTGTACCCAAATTTCACGATTAATGGACCAATTGAAATGCTTCATAATGACATTAGAATCTTTATACACTGACATCTATTCAAAGTTGTGTGTGTGAGTGTGTGTGTGTTTTGTTTAAACTCAAATAAACTGGGAATTAACATGTACTAAGTTGCTCTCTTGCACTTTTTGAATCTGGCAGTTGTTTTTCACATTGCTTCCATATTTCTTGATGAATGGACCAAGAGAAATGCTCCAAAATCACACTGACTTTCATGGAAAGTTAAGAAGGCATCCGTCTCCTCGGTTACAATTTTGCAAGACAGTAACAAATTCAAGTAAAGGACATTTTCAGCCACTGTTTAGTTTTGCTGTTTTGAACAATGGAGTGTACGATCCCAACACTGTTAAACTGAACCAAACCAAACCAAACAATCCTTTCATAAGTCCTACACAGAATATTTACCTATTAAAAGTGTTTGTATCACATAGTGGCAGACTGACAGACTGTGGTTTTACACCCGCCCAGGCGAGAGCACACCACACTACACCAATTAAAGTCCCAAACTCTTCAAACTCCCCTTTGTCCTCTTTTAATCTCCCCAAGATTTGAAAAGTATTTATGGAAGACAGTCACTCATAAAATAAATGATTTTTTTAGGGTACTGTCTTCATTTGAGATGTGAAAAAGGACTAAAAAACACTCTACATCTTAGAAATCCTGTTGGAAATTGATCGTCCAGAATGTTTTTGATCTGCAATATTTGTTATTAATATAATATAATACAAATAATGCAGTTATTTGTAATAATTAGACTGACAATTATATTTCTATATTTTTAAAAGCACTTGAGTGTTCCAAATAAAGTATAAAACAACTTATGAATGTATGAATGTATCAGTATTATCCCTTCCCATGACTTTTATTTTGTAATTTGAGCAAAGAAGCAGAGCAAAGAGCCCTCCTTCCTAATTTTCATCTCTATAACCCAATATGTATGTATGTATGCAGGTTGAGCATCAGCCCCGCCCCCTCTCTCTGATCAGTCAGAGTCTGTGTGCAGGTTGAGCATCAGCCCCGCCCCCTCTCTCTGATCAGTCAGAGTCTGTATGCAGGATGATCATCAGCCCCAGCATGTAACTGCCTACAAAGTGCAGATCTCAGGATCAAAGGGTTAAGTGTGGATAGTGTGTATATATAGTGGTGGACTTGGGCTGTCTTATTAAATAAAAAGCTACAGAAAATCTTTTAACATAAACACCATAAAACACCAAGAACGACAGTGATGAGAGACTAGAATACAGAAGAACATGAATTTATTCTGTCTCCCCGTGTAAGGAGAAGAGGCAAGGTGCATAAACAATGAGATGCACATTAAAAAACAAAGTAAATCATTATCACACGCAAACATACAGCAGCTTCTACCACCGAGCTGCTGAAGACATAAGCGACTGTACATTAGTGACACTGTAGTTTCATAATCATTCACCTGAATCTGTTTAGTAAACAGAGCTGCGTTTAGACTCCAGTGCTGAACAGTAAATAAACCGCACATGGTGGCATCTTGAGTGGATAATCTGGGCAATAATCTGGAACATGAAGGACAGCATGTACTGTATGTTCGGAATCCTCGTTCAGGGACGTCTCTTCCGACAAAAACAGACATTACTTTTCATTTCAGATGTGCAGTGATCTCCCCGCTTCAGTGTTACAGTTTCCCATTGGCAAATGCTCCCTCCTGGAACTGAGGGATAAAACTCTTGAAGTAGGCCCTAGAGAGAGAAAGAGAGAGAACGTAAGAGAGAGGAAAGACGCTTTCCCACGGCTCCTACACCACTCCGCTCCGCTGCTTTTTGCTTTTCAAGGCAAATTTGCTACCTGCTACCTTCTTGTTCATGATTCCAAGGGAGCTGCGATGGGACTAAAACATGATAAACCGAGCAGAGCACTGACTGGACAGAGAATCAGCAAGGCAATGCAGACATCCAGCACGGTCATATATACGTTCTGCTCTCACTATCAGCTAACTGCTCTATCTGCTCATTTTGTGACAACGCCAGCTCCATTTCGGGGGAGAAAAGAGCCAGTAAGTAGAAATAAATCCAACAAAACTAAATGGACAGAATGAGGAATGTGCATTCCGATCAATTCCGATAATCAAGAAACCATTAATTTGTTAAAGCTTTCAAAACCAATGAGTAACCGAGGCGTCCTTTAATCTTTTCTACACAGTGTATGACGTGCCATCATGTAAGCATGTCAAAGAAATGTGCTGTAAGTAGCAAACCACCACTTGCGTCACAAATAGTTGCATCCAGAAGGAAGTGTGGAAAGGAAGATTATAAATGTAGACTAATATAATCAATATTTATTGATCTACACACACAGAAGTGGTGTCTCTCAGGACGGCGTCGGGTTTAACGCAACATGCCAGACGTCTCTGCATGGAGTTGTCGAGGTTCCTAATGGTGTCCTGTGATGATCCATCCCATGCAACTTGAATGTTCTCACTCAGTTCTGCAGATGGTGTGTTAGGGGTGGAGTGTTGATAGAGCGTCCAATAGCATCCACACATTTTCAATCAGGGACAGGTCTGGAGATGAGACTGACCACGGCGTAGTATCTGTGCTATGATCTTGAGACGGCAGCAGTATGTGGACGAGCGTCATCCTGTTGGAACAGAGTACTGGAGTGTGTGTTCAGGACAGGTAGGACCACAGGTTGCAGGACCTCATTAATGTAACGTTGGTCTGTAAAAGTGTCTGTAATGAAGACCAAAGGTGATCTGACATCGTACGAAATTGCACCCACACCACGACACCAGAATGAAAAAACGTTTGGAGCTGACCACAGTGCCCCCTTGGTTGTCTCCACCAAGACAAATGTGGGACTGAAGATGACTTGCTGCCATTCTGAGTAACTCCATGAGTGTCTGGCACGAAACCATTGTTGATTTCCTTCTACGAAACTATTTTTTGAGGGTGAGGGTGTATTTATTCTAATGTTACGTGCAGTATCATTGCTGAGACACACACACAATACAGACCTAAAGGCCCAAACTGGATGCAATAAAGAACAGATTATCCAGACTGCAAAAAACCATTCTGGAAAAGTATGATAAGATATGGACTCTCTATTATGGAAACCAAAGGACAAACATTGGGAATTCATTATCTGCAGCATTTATCACGCTCTCCCACAGTGAGGTGTGGCTGTCTACACAGGCCAAAGGTAAGAGTAGAGCACTTCAACTGCAGATGCCTGCTGGAGACAAGGTCAACCCCAGCTCCACAAAAAGCAGGCCAGGGTGATGAAAGGATAGAAAGAGAAGAACCGGAATGCGTGAAGGTGAGGACTGAGGCGATCAGCGGCGGTTGCAGAGTACATCGTGTGCATGAGGCAGAAATAAATAAATAAAGCTGCTCAGGAAATTATGGGGTGCACCGCTGCCTGAGATCGCCCCATATTCAGGCACATTCACAGTAAATCACCAAGGAGCTTCTCATTCACGAAATCTGTCAGTAATTTTGCCTTCCCACAACAACACACTGCACATCCATTAACATCCATTAACATCCGCAAACGCTCGAACGTTGAACAGCACAGCCTTCCATACCGGGCTCGTGCAGCAGGTAAAGTCTAGGAACTTAAGTTTCGCCATGATTTTAAGTTAGTAATAAATCGTTTGCTGCAGAAGCAGATCTGTTTCTTTTTGGTTTATTATTAAGCTAAAATGAATAGTGCTTAAACTGGACACACCACTAAACTCCACTGACCATACTGGAGCACCCTGTAGTTCTATAATTACAGACTGTAGTCCGTCTGTTTCTCTGCTTCATTTATTCTCCTCCTTTCACCCTGATCTTCAATGATCAGGACCCCACAGGACCACCACAGAGCAGCTATTCTGTGGGTGGTGGGTCATTCTCCGCACTGCAGTCACACTGACATGGTGGTGGTGTGTTAGTGTGTGTTGCGCTGGTACGCGTGGATCAGAAACAGCAGTGCTGCTGAAGTTTTTAAACACTGTGTCCACTCACTGTCCACTCTATCAGACACTCCTACCGAGTGTCTCCACCTTGTAGGCGTAAAGTCAAAGACAGAAGCTCATCTGTTTCTGCACAGGTTGTGTTGGTCACCCTCTAGTCCTTCATCAGTGCTCACAGGACGCTGCCCACAGGACGCTGTCGGCTGGGTATGGCCGGACTGTTCTCGGTCCAGCAGTGACACCGAGGGACTTAAAGACTCCTGCAGCACTGCTGTGGTTGATCCACTCGTACCAGAGCAACACACACCACCAAAGTGTCAGTGTCACTGCAGTGCTGAGAATGACCCACCACCCAGATAACACTTGTGGGTGACCACTGTGATAGGGTCTGTACTTGGAGAAATAAAAAGTGTGCCTGTATGGTCAGTGGGATGTAGAAACAAGGAGGTGGTCAGAATAATGTGACTCAACTGTGTATAATGTGATTTTTTGGAATGTCATTTAAATTCTTTTTGAGTTTAGTTTCATCGGAAAGTGAAAGCAGCAGTCAGGCTTACTTGGCTCTCTTGGCCATCTCATTGCCGTCCCAGCGCGGACTGTAGGGGTAAGATTTCTGCACTTGGGAGTACAGCTGTCCACTGCTGGTAAAGTGGTAGATGGACTGGAAGGTCAGTGTGGGCTGGTCTCGGGGGAAGTACAGAGGCAGGTCCACTGCAGGAATGAGAGAGAAAAAAAACCCCCAGAAAGCATCACATTCTTGCTCCCACACTGCAGGGTGAGACAGAAAAGGCATGATGCACAGATATAACTGCTGAGTACTGTTGAAGCAGAAAGTGAAAGCAGCACTTGGGATTAAAGCCGGAGAACTGCAGTGACTAGTGAGAATGATGCATCATGACCAGTACAGTGCTTCCTTTTAAGACTGCTTCTGTCCCTCTGCCCATCACACACTCACCATGGACCAGGAAACAGAAGTCTTTCCACATGAGCAGAAGAGTGAGCTTGGTAAAGCCCACAGCATCATATTCAACCACCCCCCTGTAGTGAAAAACACAGAAAACGGCACTTTCAGAAGTTAAATACTAAATTACACACTTATTAACAAAAATAACGTCCCCAGTTCGACATCAGATTGACATTAGATCTGTCTCAGGGAGATCTATAAATGATTACAGGTGTGACCTGATTAGACACAGGGTCTTGGCACAAGAGGGTGTAAAGTATTCATCCCGCTGCCCAAAAACAAGACTCTCAGAGGCTACTTTTGGGTAGTGTACCTCTTGTTGACAGATCACTGACTGCTAGACATGTCTCTCTCTGACACTCTAAGCCATTTTGCACAGTTGACAGACAGACTTTAAGAGAGGACACATCATTGAGCGGAGGAAAGCAGGTACATGTGTGCATGGACACATTGTGAACATGACTGGAAACATATCATCTTAAATGATGAATCCAGGTTTGGAATCTTGTTTGGCGAATTCAATTCTGCCTTTTCTGTGAAACGACACACCACCCCAACTGCTGGTGTGATGTCATCAGATAGGACAGTCGGTCCCCCACAGCCCATCCTGCAGTCACATGTGTTGCGTCTCATGGCATTGCTTCCAACTATAATGTTCCACTCCTAGTAAGGGGTTCCAAGGAAAGTTTCAACACTTCCTTGGACTGACTGGACGCCAGATTTATCACCGATTGAGCATTTATGGGACCAGCCCATGCCTCCATGCCTAACTGTATCTCATCTTGTATCCAGGCTAGAGGCACAACAGGCTACGTAGACGTGTACTGTGTATAAGTAGTTTGACCAGAGGAGGACAGGTCCTTCCCCTTATGAGCCTGGTTCCTCGCAAGGTTTCTTCCTCCAGCTCTGAGGGAGTTTTACCTTTACACTGTTGCCCTTTGGCTTGCTCACTAAGGGGTCTGTCTCTTATCCTTGTTCATCTGTTAACCTTCTATTTCCTGATTTCTGTAAAGCTGCTCTGTTTGCTCTGCTACATATCACTCTAATATTGTAACCATTTACATACATATATAAAGTCATGCAAAAAAATTTGTACAGGACAAGGAAAGAACCTTCTTAACTTTCAATGGAAGTCAATGTAAAACAGTTTTATAACTATTCATTTTGGAGCATTTCGGTCCATTAATCATGAAACAAAATGTAAAGAACAAGATTCAAATGATTTCAAAAAATGGAAAATGACACAAATGTAAATGTGCAACAGCAAGGATATACACAAAATGTTGGATTACACACTGGCCATCAAAGCTGCTCAGATGGTATCTACTTATGTTTAACAATGCATTGGATGGGTTTGAGGAAATCTGGTGGAGAACCACAAAAAATGACTGGCCAAGAAAATGGAAGGTGCCACATCACTCAACAAGTGTAGGCTGATGAGTGAGGAAGTTCAAGCGATATCTTGGCAACTCAGTCAAGAGATCTAAACAGCAGTGAGAACAGGTGTTGCACGGATATGTTGTATCATTATTACAACATCACTCGTTGGAGACACGTTTGGTGTGTTTTCTTCAGTAGTCCTGCTCTTGTGTTACAGGGCTCATGCCACAACTAATGAAAGCTTACAATTCTCCAACTAGCATTGTGAAAACTACAAGCCTATGTCACCACACACTCGCCTCAAGACCATGTTGAGCTGTTAAGTGTCTCAGACTTGCTTATGTGGTTTCTGAAACTGCATGACAGACTGTTATCTACATGAGTGGACAAAGGACAGGTATAACATAGCCAAAAACAGTTCTAGCCACCCTGAGGCTTCAACTGTGTTTATGCATTTGAGTCTACATCCATTTCCAAAGAGGGATGACTGAACTCACATTCCGAAATGACTGAGAAAGGCAGCAATGTATTCCCTCCTCTTGTGGTAGCCCTGAATGACATACTGCACCTGAATTAGAGAGAGAGAGAGAGAGAGAGAGAGAACGCAAGAGAGGAGAATTCACACTTATTATGAATAAAGAACTTGAAAGGAATGAAACTGGATCCTCACGGTTTCTACAAGGCAGCAAAACTGAATCACAACAAGGATACATGAGTGAATCATGTTACTGAATCACCTTCACACCTTGTGCCAATGTGTGAAGGTACATGTAACAAATGAAGCAGGGTTGGATGACAAGTATACACTCTGCGTGTGCTGTGTTTGTGTTGGGCGTTCAACGAGAGAGTTCAACAGTCCTGCTAATGAACACACTCATGGCTCATGTTGGTGACACACAGGTGATGCAATGCCAGTGTTTTGCTGAGGGAACTGGAATCCCGATGAGGCAGGGACTGGAATCAGTTAACTAACGTAACTGTGAACCTGCAAAGCAAATTCCTCTCCCTCCAGCGCATTTAGTGTTTCTGTGTACGAAATGCATGATGTACAGAAAGTTTGGACACACGTGGGCCAGATTGGACACTGGCTCATGGTTTGAGTGAGGCATAACAGTGGGTTCCAGAAGGATGGGACATTCCATTTCCTAAGATCTGCAGGCATTTAGCATTTCTCGATCAATAGTATCACATATGTACTGGCAATACAGCATGGAAGGCATTACCCCTTAACCTCAGTCTCAACCTCACCTCACAGCTTATACAGGAGTGGGCATTCCCAATCCTCAGTGGCAATCAATTTCCCCCAATTCATAATCAGCTGACATGCTGTCCCATGACTTGTCTGTGACACGTCCATGTATATCAGTCCGGTGATAATACCCGTCTAATTTTCGTGTGCTCCTAAAGCTGCCTGATTGTAGTTTGTGTGGCAGAGCAGGGGTGGTGTTGGCATAATAGTTCCCGATGAACACCTTGAAACCCTGCTCTGGCAGCAGGCAAGCACAGGCAAGCAGAACAAGTCAAAACTGCCTTTCTGCACTCCCACCAGTCCACACCTGAACAGCAGCCCCTCCCACTTAGGCTCCGACTGCAGAGACTAAAGTATTACTTTGTACCCGGAAGGCTGTAAAAGAGGGAATAATCAAACTTAACCCCTAAACTCGTGGCTAAATTCAGGGACACTGACTTCATAACAAAGATGAACTGATATATAACCAGTCCAACCAGTATAAAACTCCAAAATTAAAAATGTAAGCATACTGTGCTTGCATTTTACATTTTTATACACAATTTATCACTTATCGGTCAATATATGTAAGGACTCATTTAGAAATAATGCAATGATACAGTTTAAGAGAACAATATTACTGTCTGATGTGTGGTGAGCTGTCCTGTAAACTGTAGTGAGCTGGTGCTGGTGTGCAAGACTGATTAGTGGAAACGAGAGTAAGGGCACAAGGCCTTCAAACACACTAAGATGGTAGCAGAAGTACAGTCTGACAAAAGCCAAACTGAACCTGCTATTAGGAAAACATTTTGGACTTAAATGGATATTAATTAAAAAAAATGAATAGTCTTTTCCACACTGCAATGCACAGCAGGACAGCTGTGTGTGTGTGTGTGTGTGTGTGTGTGTGTGTGTGTGTGTGCTTTGCTTAACAAACCCTAACCCATGACTCAGCTAGACCTGATTGTGTTTGTGTGCGAAGCATTGATTTCAGAGCAGTAGTGTGGTCGATTACACCAAGAGGACACGTACACATACACATGTTTATCCAGTATGAATGATATATTATAAGTATCTTAGTAAAATGTTATATACAGGGGTTGGACAATGAAACTGAAACGCCTGTCATTTTATTGTGGGAGGTTTCATGGCTAAATTGGAGCAGCCTGGTGGCCAATCTTCATTAATTGCTCATTGAACCAGTAAGAGCAGAGTGTGAAGGTTCAATTAGCAGGTAAGAGCACAGTTCTGCTCAAAATATTGCAATGAACACAACATTATGGGGGACAAACCAGAGTTCAAAAGAGGACAAATTATTGTGGTCTAAAACCAGGTGTTTCAGTTTCATTGCCCAACCCCTGTAGATGTATATATAATGTTCAAGGTGTGTGAAGTATGCTTCAGACAAGAGCTTTGGGTAATTTGGGAAGTTGGAAAGGATTAAGAGTTACATCGTTGGGACTTTTCAATGAATTGTGCATCATATGGGTCATGCAGTCTTTACCATTGATCCCAGTGGTGTTGGCCAGACTGTCATGGAGTCACTCAGAATGGTGGTCAGCTCCAAAATCAGTGTTTTTTTACACGTCCAGAACACCTGGTCTTTTGGTGTGGGTGCAGGATCACCTTTGACTTTAACAGCGTCAAACGTTACGTTAATGAGGTCCTGCAAACAGGACGACACTCGTCCACATACTGCTGCCGTCTCAAGATCTCATCTTGGAGACACAGATACTACGACGTGGTCAGTCTCGTCTCCAGATCTGTCCCTGATTGAAAATGTGTGGGATGCTATTGGACGCTCTATCAACACTCCACCCCTACCACACCTTCTCCAGAACTGAGTGAGAACATTCAAGCTGCAGGGGTGGATCACAGGATGCAGAACTCGGTGATGTAAAGCTCTACTTTTTTTTTTGTTGCTTTGTGTTACTTTTTTTATGAATATATAATTATATACATATAATTTTAAACTGTATTTTCAATAAAGACGTAACGTTCTGTCCTGAAAATATATTAAAACAAGTACAAACAACTATAAATCTATAAATCAAACACACCCAGCCCAGCCAGGCTCAGCCCTTTCTCCAGGCTGTATTTGTTTTGTACCTGAGGAGAGAAACCTTGCTTCACTGCCCTCCACGCCCTCGCTGGGGGTAGAGAGCCATGACACACAAGCCAAGCCCTCCTACTGGCAGGTGAGTGAGGATGGGCGTGGGTGACACAAAGGTGAGTCACTGCAAAGACATCCAGTCGGCAAACATGCTCCACTGCCGTACTTCAGAACCTGACTTCCTGTGTGTGCCCTTGTGTGTTTGTGTATGGGGGCAGATGCCTGTGTACATATGTGGGGGTGGGGGTGGGGGGGAGGAATAGTATGTGACTGTTGGGAGAATGCCTTTCACTTTCAACCGTAGACTGATGTAAGTGTCGTATGATGCAACCTGAGCATTACACACACGGACGTCACAACCTTGTAAAAAATATGAATCATCGATTAAAGACGTGCCAACCTGTTCACTGCTGCGCCAGCGAAAAACGAAGTCTGTTCATTTAACAGCAGTTTTATATATTCTATTGTATATTCTACTGCTTATAATACAGTTTCCCCCCACCGTACTCCGGCCCAGCACACACACGCATTCGTCTGTGCTCCATGACCCGGGATAAGGTGAGCATGGCCTGGGGCCCTGACCGTCGCCCGCTCCGGAACACGGGCAGGGTCTGATTATGCATGCTGTCTCCCTGCGAGTGTATGCTGCTCTTCAGGTGAGGATAGGGGGTCCAGGAAGATGAGAACAGGGTGGGCTGACAGGGATTGGGAGGGGGGTGGCAGGGGCAGAGGCCATCCCTACGGCCACTGACAAAACACAGATTCTCCAGTCCATCTCCACCTGTCAGCCTTCCTGCCCTTCCAGGCCTGAAATGAGCCATGGAGGCTGGCCAATGCCCACACACACACACACGCCACATGAGTGCAGCCAGGCATTCACCTTTGCTTGCTTGCTCAAATGCAAATAGACGTTATATTATAACTGATTTAATAACTGTTTTCATATTTCAATGTCGTCTGTAGGTTGCCCAAGCGTACAAATGCTGTACACACACTGGGGTGGGCTTAGGGAGTATAATTGGACCAGATTGCAGTGAAATTATTGTTTTTAATTTTATACCTGGTCTTAAATCAGCTTTTTAAGTTCATTTTGTGTTTAAATGGTAAGTAAAAATATAAATACACACATTTTCACTGGGGAAGAGAATTTAGTGAACCTTTAAAATCACTCAAACACACCTGGACAAGATCACAGCAGTAACGTCTCCAGTGCTCTGCTTGGCTCGACTCATGTTTTGGCTCTTGGTATCTGTTACAGATTCAAGCACGTTATCCGAATAGGTCTCTGGATAAGAACTGTTGATTGCACACGGGATTCTGTCCTCTGCATTTAACCCATCTGACCTCTGAGTAGAGGTCGTAAAGGTGGACGACTTCAAATATCTTGGGTCAACCATCCAGAGCAATGGACAGTGCAGAAAAGAGGTGAAGAAAGGGTGCAGGCAGGACGGAGTGGGTGGAGACGGGTGTCAGGGCTGATGTGTGACAGAAGGAGAGCAGCAAGAGTGAAAGGGAAGGTCTACAAGACAGTAGTGAGACCTGCTATGATGTCTGGTTTGGAGACGGTGGCTCTGTCTAAAAGACAGGAGGCTCAGCTGGAGGTGGTGGAGATGAAGAAGCTGAGATTTTCGTTGGGAGTGACGAGGATGGACAAGATTAGAAATGAGCAGATCAGAGGGACAGTGAAGGTGGAGCACTTTGGAGGTGAAGCCAGAGAGGCCAGGTTGAGATGGTTTGGAGGTGTGTTGAGGAGGAATCGTGGATATATCGGACAAAGAATGTTGGAGATGGAGCTGCCGGGCAGAAGGAGAAGAGGAAGACCTCAGAGAAGGTTTATGGATGTAGTGAAGGTGGACATGGAGATGGTTGCCCCTAACGGGAGCAGACGAAAGAAGAAAATCTGTGCTGTGAAACACACTCTAATGGTTGGTGAGCACATGTGTCCAGAGGGGTGGGCAGCACTATCAATGGTGCCTTGTTAACTACATTGCTTAATGGTACTTCAGTCGTGTCCTACCAGTTCAGGGAAGTGAACTGTCAACCTTCCAGTCACGAGGCTGGTTCCCTAACCACCTGCCCTCATAATAGGCACACACACACACACACACACACACACACACACACACACACACACACACACACACACACACACACACACACACACAAATATATTATATATATAAATAAATATATTAGCACTGGTCCAGCGCTCTGTAAAGCTTTGTCTGAACTTGACTCGCGTGGAACAGATGTGAACAGATACGTTCATGGCACATGGAGACTTCTGTAGACAGGCGGGTGACAGAAACCGATGAGCACAAAACTCTTTCTTGCCACATTTAAACAGAACTGCTTTGCAACAACGTTAGGCTGTAAAATGTGCTGCAGAACGAACTGAACTTCAGCTTTGAGGGAACATGTATATTGTTTATACCCTGAAGGACAAAAACACATCCTGTACAGTATAATATTTAAATATATATATATATAAACCTTTATCACCACATCAGACACTTTTTTTATAAAAATCAGGGTTACAGGTCACCTTGCATGCTTAAGGTGGTACTAAATTTAGGCTCCTGCAGATGGCAATCCACACGGATTAGCAGGCTATAAATACCTGCAGGGTGTGAAGCAGAATTTCTAGACTGAGAAGAGGGTGTGCAGTGCAGCGAATGTCTTGTGGGTCACAAAGCTAACAGGAGTGAATGCTCCTTTGACAGGTGTATCGGTGATTTTGGCTACCCCGTACGAGTGTACGCTTTGTTACACCTGCAAATTCAACTCATCGAGTTTCTTCTCACTCTATCTAGCTGAAGGTGTTGTGCAAGATTTAACCACTGGGGCAACACTGGGGAGAGCACTGGGTAATAATAAAAAGCACCACACAAAACGTCACACTTTAGTGCACTAATGCAGGGTATGCCACGCCATTATATAACCTCAGGAATGAATGTGTGGGCACAGACACATGCAAGCAAGAGAAGACAGTTGCTTTTTTACCTTATTTGTGAGTAACTGGCACACTTGAGGCACGTAGTCAATGAGGCAGCCTCCACTTGGGAAGGCTGGAATATGCAAGGCTGAGGGCCCTCCAAGGGCACTGTGGAAAGAGAAACAGACACAGTGAGATATTTATTTAAAAAGCAGAACATTAGTTAGTTTCTAGTAAATATAAACTCATCGTCAAAAAGCTGCACCCAGAAGGAATCAGCCGACAGGTTGGTGGGTAGGTTTGAAATCGAGAGACATTCGAATGGTTCAATTTTCAGAGGCACATGAGATGTAAGCAAGGTTGGGTCTTGTCTCTGTACCTGACTGACCACACAAGGTTGTCTCATTGTATGTGCTCTCCATTCTGACTTGTGCTGTTGTGTTGGTAGCATCTTTTGCAAGTGAAGTATGCTTCAGAGAAAGCAATTCCAGCAGTCAGCAGAGTTAGAGAGGGGTTGCACCGCAGGGCTCTGGGGTGGTTTTATCAACCTATTGCACACCATACCCGTGCACACTGCTGGCAGCGGTGGATAAAAGGTGATCTAATTCAATTTCACTCCACTGCAGTAGATACAAAGCTGTACATGTACATTTGCTGACAGGCTGAGAGGTACAGGGGCAGCATCTGAAGTAAAAGAGGCACGTGCATTGTGGCATTAGAGTAATTTTACAGGATTTTACACTAATATGACTTGAGGCACAGCATTGCACAGTTCTGGTGAAAGGTCTCGTATATCTCCAACGAAGTTCCACAATGCTGTAGTAACATTCCGTCGCAGAGTGGGAATGACAGAGATGCCATAATTAGAAAGTTTAATCTGTGCTGGGAGTGAAGAGTCAAAAAGCCAGGCTGCTGGTTAGCAGTGGGTGAGTAGCCTAGAGAGCCAGAAAGAGAGAAAGAGACAGATATATAGAAAGATATTAAGAGAAGGGCAGATCAAGAAAGAGAGAGAGAGAGAGAGAGGGAATTCTGCTCTGGAGAGAAGGTCAGTGACCCACAGAAGTCGTCTCCGTCTTGTCTCGCGGCTCCGCCAGCAGAACGCCACAAACCGTGCAGTGCGGTTTGTGTCTTCTAGAAAGGCGTACAAAAGGGTGATTCATCCTCCTTATCCCTCGTTTCCTCTGTCCACTCCTGTGCTCGCTCCAGTGCTCGGCCGCAGTAACTTGCTGATTAGCGAGGAGCCGCTGAGCGAGAGGCGTCCGGCCCAGGCCGTGCGCTGGGATGACTAAAGCTGCCGGACTGTCCCTGTAGGCCTGCAGGCCCGCTTGCACAAAGTTCACCCGCTTGGCAGATGCTTTAACGTGAGATGTCAGACGACACTTGCTGTCGCCATGTCTCCTCCGTGCCTTCGCTGGGCGGAACATGACTAACGACTATATAAGGTGCTACTGCGTCGTCCCATCTCAAGGACGCTGAATGTTTAGAATTAGCCCAAGGACTGCTGAATTACTGTGAGTGACATTTAACAGAGCAGAAGCAACTAGTTTGTTATTTAAGCATTAAGTGTTGTGGCTGTAATATTTCAATCACAGTGTGTTTATTGAGCTTTAAATCTGGATCCATCTAAAGTAATTAAGATCTTAATAGCTTTAAAAGTCTCTTAATAGTCTTAAAAAGTCTCTTAACCCAGCCCAACCCTGCTCTTCCATTCCCACCCTCCTCAAACACACCCTTTCAAGCAAATCAAGGGCTTTAGGAGCATCTGGACATTCGTGCAGGTATGTTAGATTGGATTAGGAGCTCAACGCAATAAACATGGGTGGGTATGTATCATACCTGTCACAACAAAACCTCGCATCTTTGTAAAGTAATTCTGGCACATTCCTATTGGTCCGTTCATCATGAAATTTACTGGAGTGGAAAACAACTGCCATATTCACATTATATGAAATTATTAACTTAAGCACGGCAGATCAACTCCACTGAAGGACAATATATACCTTATTCAAAGTGTTCACAACCACAAGATACAATCACTGACCAAAAAAACCCCAGAAATGTCAACAGGCAGATGTGTACATGATTACAGTTGTCGTCTGATTAGGCCACTGGGAAACACTGTGTCCAGTTGACAATCTTAGAGATTGGGCGCATCATTGGACTGAGAGAAGCAGAATGGTGGTTTCAACAAACTGACCATCATCTAGGCCCTCCTGACCAAGCTCTTGTTGCCTAGCAGTGGTGTCATGACTGGACTGTATCATCATGGAATTGTATCATCTTTAGTGATGAATCCAGGTTATTTTTGGATCCAACAATGGACAGGTTTGAGCAAGGAGGCCCCGTGGCAAACACATCAATGCCTCCTTTGCTGTGGAGAGACTGCTGGTGTGATGATTTGGGGAGCCATAGTAGAGTAAGCATTTCTAGGAATGTGTCCACCAGATTGCAACACTTCCTTGGCTTTCCTGGTTGCCAGATTGACTGCCAGTTGAGCGTTTATGGGCCCAGCTGGGATGCCAGCTTGATTAACCTAGGAGTGTGCAGGATCTACAGGACCAGCTGCAATGTGTCGGTAAAGGTGCTGCAGGATGCCATATGGCCTCCATGCCCAACTGTATCTGCTCTCGCATCGAGGCTAGAGACTGAACAGGGTACTAGATCCTCCTTTCAATTGTACCATTTTCCAATTAGCTTATACTATTATAATTTGAAGTACTTACATATCATTAAATTCACATTTCTCCCAATGAGGGTAACGTATGAACCATCTTTGTTCTGAAGGACATTCGGTGTTATGCAGAGTTGAACAGAATAGTACTAGATAGATAGTAGTAGAACTAGACGAGGTCTGGGAGGGCTATAATTCTGTGTAGTCGTGCTGAAATTGCTGATGTAAGCTTGACACAAATGATTACCGCGTCACATGAATGGTTGCTGCTCAGCTCATTTCCACCGAGTTCATCCAGAGTGAGCACAGAGTGAGCAGGGTGAACATCAATTACATCTATATACGATCATTCTTGTATTACCCCAGCACCTTGTGAGACATTCTACCCAATGTAAATGACCAAACAGCTCAAAAGAGAAGAAATAGCATATGATGCATGAGGTCATGAGGTCATATTAGTCCAAATCTCTTCCTAACCTTCACAGAATGAGCTAAATTACTGTCTGATCACATTTCAATTTCCACCTCCACTGATCAGGTCTTACTTTTCCTGCTCTAACGCACCCGATTCAGCACATTAAAGTCTTAATTATTAGCCAAAGAGACTCGGAAAAAAACTATGTGGTGATAAAACTCAATTCAACTCAACTCGTGGATAAGCCTGAAGGCCTCAGCTTACTGGAAAATGAAGTTCTTAAGAGTGGCAAGAAGCTGAAAACACCTTCGCGACCTTCTAAGCTCACATACTCTGTACGATTTCCACTGCAGGTGACACTGTGACATTTTATGATGTTAAGTTCCATGACTCAAAACAATTATCCCAGTTCTAGCTCTGGTGGTTTACGAAACCGCTGCCATCATCATCATCACTCTGACCCTTCACAATTTCTCTCCATGAGTTTAAAACAAGTGTCTTGCTAAGTGACAAATCACAGATACGTCCGTATGCCAGCTCTGAGAGCTGCTCCTCAAAGTTGCCCAAGTTTGTTTCATGGCACATTTTCTTCTTAATCGACAGATGACAGCCTTTGTCACATAGTGTCATCACCCATGGAGTTCGCCCAGCTGCCACATGTGCGACACAGCAACCGAAGCCTCCACACGACGTCTGCGGCAGTTTGTTTTCCAGGTGAACGTCTTCTCTGCAAGAAGTATGCTGAGACCTTAAGAGGCTGCTGAGCCCCAGAGCTGATGAGGCAATCAGAAAGAATCTGGGAGCAGATGTGATGTGAGCAACTCCCATTTCTCCCACACCTACAGTGAATGATGACACATGGGGTCATTCAAAGTGTGTTTGGGTGTGACTAATTAAGAAGGTCAAGAAGAAGCTGCAGATTTTTCACTTCGTTTGGGACGCAATCTTTGTTAACACACGTAAAACCCGGGTAATCTAAACGCAGGGATCCATACGAGGCGAGATCGAGACGGGTAAATGAAAATGCCTCATCCTCCTTTACCAAAGGAGCGCTCTTCACCTTTGAGATATGGAGAGCAGCCACTAATAACTTGGCATAACTTCGAAAGCGCCGTCATTAGAGCTTAGATCAAGAATGCATTTCACTGATAAAACGGCCAGCCATCAGTGAAACAATCTAAAGCAAATGTAGAGCAATTACA
The DNA here is from genome assembly GCA_034509495.1 of Acestrorhynchus altus. Taxonomy (NCBI): domain Eukaryota; kingdom Metazoa; phylum Chordata; class Actinopteri; order Characiformes; family Acestrorhynchidae; genus Acestrorhynchus; species Acestrorhynchus altus. The sequence goes on from CM067513.1 coordinate 3,306,396, forward strand.
GACACGGAAATGTCACTCATGTCTATCAACCTTATAAAGTATAAAGTGCTTACTGCACAGACGTGTTATTCATACAATAAAAGCGGAAATGGGAAATTATCAGGAACGTCACTCATCCGAGAACGTTATTCAACTGCCAGTGTCCCAGCTTTCTGAATGCTTGTCTATCATAACTTCTGTGCCCTCAATAATCATGTCAGAAGGAGTTGAATTAAAGAGCTCGGAGAAGACGCTACTGGACAAGGATGCCCCAGTAACAAAGAGTGGTGCAACACTGACAATAGAGCCTCCATCTCCATGGAGATGCATTGCAATACTCCACTGATTTCTGACGTCTTCACAGGGATGTGCTACTTCTCAAACTGAGGACATTCAGTGGTTTCTTACAGTGACCTCTCTGCTGATGCTGCTTGAGTGGATACTTACTGATAGATTCCCAAAGCTTTGAGGTAGACGTTTGACGTCATATCTTGCTATCCAGCAGTCCGAGACCACCATTTGTTCACTTAAGTTCTTGAAGAAAATTGAAGCTTCTATGCTTTCTACAGAGATTTCCCCACACCTCTGAAACATGAAGAACTGCTGAGCAGCCAAAGTGACAGGAAAGCGACAGGTCCCCGAGCAAAACGAGCAGACGCCTGTGCCTGACCAGCATCGCAATTGGTGTGATGTGGGGAGAGAGCGCCCCCAAAAAGAGCACGGCCAATATTGCTCTCTCAGGCTCATGACCCCGGATTTGAACCTGCGATCCTCGGATCATAGTGCTAGCACGTTAGACCATTAAGCCACGATGCACGTTTAAAAGTAGTCTTCTACATGCTCTGTGCAGTTACACATTCTCACCAGAGAGGTAACTATCGCTATAATGGCATTCTGAATGGTGCTCTCAGATTATAACACAGATGTTAATCATTGAATACATGTTTTATACATAAATTATGTTTACAATTTTATTAGTACTGTCAACATTAATGCCTTAACGCACAAAATGAGCTGAAAAGTACCAAATTTAGACCCTTTCTGCTATAATTCACTCAGAGTATTACCTTTTAGTTTAATTCAGTGATGTCAACATGTTGCATTGTGCTTGGGATGGCACTACTGCTGAGTTCACAAGGTCGATTACATTTTATTTATGAAACATTCCCTCTAACTTCTCTCCCTTATGGTCAGTAAAATGATAAGGGTCAGGTCCATTTATTGGACCCGGTCCATTTATTTCTGATTAGTCAATAAAGCAACTATCATGACAGGACTAACACACACAGACAGCACCATTGCTTAATTTGGATAAGGGATAGTCCGGGGCACCACCACCCACCACTGAATGAAGAACCGAAGAAACAGAACTTGTGATTAATCATGAATAATCAGAATAATATTAGGATCAATGTGATTAATGAACTGACAACAAATTTTTATCAATGGGCTCCTTTCCATTTGCTGAAAGGTAGGTGCTCCAAATGATTCTTACAAATGACTCTTTATAGAAGCAATAGTGAATCTTCTATGGCATCATTCAAACGTGTAGGTAGCTGTAGATGCAGATTTAGATGTAGCTGCTTTGCAAAGGTCTGTAGGAGGGGGGAACTGACCACACAGAAACTCAATTTACTGTGTACACACACACACACACACACACACACACACACACACACACACACACACACACACACACACACACACACACAATGACGTACACACACCTTAGAGGAAGCACAAGCTGAATATTTTAGTTCTTTTCCCTGCTCTTTCTGGGCTGGAGGCAGAAGCAGTGCCCACACTCTTCTTTTATATAATACAGTAGGTCTGGTGCCCCAGCGAGGAGCCAGGCTGGTACACATTACAACATGTGTGCACATGCACATGCGCGCGCGCGCACACACACACACACACACACACACACACACACACAAAATGAAAAAAAAGGGAGAAAGATGCTCAGAGATAATAACCTCAAAACACAATGCATCAGACTGACGATCTCCTGAATAGAGACAAAGAGAGAAAACAGACCGAACTGAAAATATCTACAGCTCTGCATCAACCCATAGACGTGTGTAGGAGTCAATCTCTCAATCTCTCAGCAGAGCAGCTTGAGCAGCGGGATGAAGTGAAGTCCACTATGGAACGCAACGAAGGCTTCACTCTAATAATAACAGAGCCGAGTGTGTGGGCGAGCAGAATAGTGAACGCTGCGGAGCTGGATATGTTTGAAGTGTGAGGGGTTTGGTGGGTAAACATGGAAGTGTGTGTGTGTGTGTGTGTGTCTGGAGATGGAAAAGACTGCAGTTTTGGTGAGAAATGGGTATAGAAGTAGAGAGAGAGAGAGAGAGAGAGAGAGAGAGAGTGAGCAAGGGGCTGAAAGAGAGACAGAAATGGAGAAAGAGAGATGGAGAGAGATCATGATAAGCTGAGAGAAAGAGAAAGACAGGGTAAACAGAGACAAACACCGTGAGAAATGGAAAGAGAAAGTGATCAAGAGGCGAGAGAGACAGAGTGTCTGTGGGGAGAGAGCTGGAGAGCAAGAAATGGGAAGAGAGAGAGAAAGACAGAAAGAGCTGGAGAGAGAGTGAGAGAAAGAAAGAGAGAGTGTGAGAGCAAAAAATGGGGGGAGAAATGGAGAGATGTATAAACAGGGACAGAGCTGGAGAGAAAAAGAAAGTGGAGAGAGAGGAAGAGATGGAGGAGAGATGGGAGAGGGATATGGGACGAAAGAGGAGAGACAAAAAGAGTTTCGACAGAGTGAGAGGCAGCCAGTCAGACAGAGCAGACCAGAGAGGAGATGGGGAGAGATGGAGAGAAAAGGGTGGGGTGGGGGTGGAGGGGGGATTCCTCTGTGGTTTTGCATTGCGCTCTGTTTGAGGTGACTGAGAGAGACCTTTCTCTGGCTTTTCTCTTTCAAGTCCCACTCACCCACTCTCTCTCTGCTTTGTGCCTGAGCCAGAGGGTTCGGCTGGCTTTTTCTGCGGGCGCTGTGTTGGATGCCAGCCTTCAGGAGAGCTGAGAGACGGAGCATGGAGGAGCTCTTCAGATGTTCTATTTTTTTTTTTAAGCTTAAACACAAGGACAGCTCGGTTAGGCTGGAGCTACAGAACCTGCACGTCAACTAGAGACACAATAGAGCAGAGCCAGCGGCAATCCCTCCATCCCCCAGCCTTCTTCCATCTCTCTGTCCCTCTCTCTCTTTCTCTAGCATGCACAACAGGCCCTATACAACTGCTAAAGTCTAAACAATGGGCGCGATAAACATCTCCCAGCAGAAAAGATTGGAAAAACACTATTTACATGCTCATGTATACGGGAAAATGTGTGTAGGTGTATGTGTCTGAATAATAAAACAAACCCAAAACCAAAATGAAGAAAGTTGAGCTTGTTTGTGCAACCCATTTTTCATCATTTCACTCATATTACAAACCGCAAGAACTGCCTACAAACCCCACACGTATACAATCAAACGTGCATCCACTCCTGCCTGTCGCTTCCCCTAACTCAGCCCAGTGTGGGCCACTAATGTGGAAGGCACAAGGGCAAGGTCAGGCCCAAGCATGGAAGGGCATTACAAACCAACCCCCCCCCCCAAACAATTCAGCAGGAGAGAGTAGCGAGTTCCATGACGAATCAAAGCTGACATGGCCGGAGAGCGAGCAAACGGGCGCCTTTCCCTCCCTCTCTCTCTCTTTCTCTCACTCGGCACGTTTGAGTGGATCGAGGGTGGCGTGGAGAAAGAAGGAAGAAAGGGGGTGGGGGGACTCTCGCTCGCCCACAGGCAGGCATTACCAGACCTTGCCCATCGAGATCTGTTGTTAAGACATGATGAAGTTTCTGATGTTCCTTCTGAAGCCGTGACCTTGCTGTATGGTCTCTCAGCAGAAAACACAATGTGTTGAAGATGCCAACCCAGACATGAAGGCTACTCAGACTTCTGAGCCTTACTTTATCAATGCATCACAGTTCAGGACGTTTACTGAATGGCTTTCAGAAGAAGCACTGGGCCTTGGCACATGAGGGTATACAAGTGTTTCCCTCACTGACCTATAAAAAGGCTCTGTGGCTACTTTTGGGTAGTGTACCTCTTGAGAGAGTTGACAAATTTATGCCTCTATGACGCACCTGAAGACATTTTGCCCAGCTGACAGATTTGGAGAGGGGCGAATCATTGAACTGAGAGAAGCAGGATGGCTGATGAATTGCTCGCCAGCTAGACCAACCAAGCCACCACCGCAGTGTCGTTAACAAGAAGCCTGCATTACTATGGCCTGGAACCGTCTCTTCTTTAGTGAAGAATCCAAGTTCTGACAATGTTCAGGTTTCAGTATGGAGACACATCCTGCAGTCACATGGGTTGGCTCTCAAGGCAGGGTTTCCAACTGCCATTTTTCAGCAGGATAATGCTCCCAGCAGTCTTGTTTCCATCATATTGCATTTATGGGACCAGTCTGGATGCCAGCTTTGACAAACAACAAGTGTGCAGGATCTACACACCCAGCTGCAACATCCGTGGGCATATGTGCGGCAGGATGTCCTACGGAACCTGTACGCCTCCATGCCCAACCGGGTCCTAGAGCCTCCTTTCAATCATACAGTTTCTCCACTAAACTGATCCTTTCACGCAAATATTGTAGTCAGTGTCTGAAACAAACTCAAGTGTATGCACCAATCAGAACATGCCTGCATCTTTAAGCCCTCCCACTGAACGGTTTGGAGGCACCAAGTATGGTAAGCTAACCTTGCTGATAAAACCAGGCTCCACACCATGTCTGTGTGGAAAAGCCACCGGAACCGTTACTCTCCGTGCTCTGAACCGAGGGCCCCGCCGTGGAAACGAGGCCTACCTTTTAATACCCTAAACAGAGCTGAATCCTAATGTAACTACGCACTGAGACGAGGTTCACTGTATGTTTACTAGATCTTATGTCTAACAGGTGCAGCATAACCAGATTATTTTAAATCTGAGCGGAAAGAAAAGACCTAGATGTGCAATTAAGTGTATCGCTGTTTACCGACAATGGAAAGCTTAAAACAGTCATGGCTGACTGACTGTAAACGATCACACAAGCAGAATAATTCCCAGCACATCTCTGATAGACTAACAGCAACAAACAGCTGAGATTTAACAGATGGATAGAACTCTGTTCTCCGTTCTTTTATCATAATCATGCTTAATTCCACTTCATAATCTCACATACGCACACAAGCGTAACATCCCAATACACACACACACACACACACACACACACACACACACACACACACACACACACACACACACACACACACACACAAAGTTCCCAATTCCCCATTATTTAGAGAAGTAAATAGCAGAAGAAGTAGTTCTCTACGTTCAGTTTTTTCTGAATTTGGCAGTTGGATAAGGTGTGTCATGGGCTTTGTCTGTGTGTGTGTGTCTGTGTGTGTGTGTGTGTGTCCCTCTTGAATAACACTGCCGCAAGACAGTTTTGTGGAAGCTGCTATTTCCATGCCTATGTATGATTAACCCTCAAGGAAAAACAGCACATTTTCAGAAATGCTTTTAATCATCTCTCTATTTGAATGCAAAAGGAAAAAGCCAGTAAAGGCTCTGGAAACAGGATCTTAGAGAAGGTACATAAAACCCCAGAGAACTGGAGCTCTGGGCTCAGAAGAGCAATTATCATGTAAGACCTTCAGGACAAGCCGGTAATGGGGACCTAGGGTGTGAAGATGTTAAGCTGCAGCAAGCAATTATTATTTAACTACTGTTCAATTAATCAAATAATCAAAGCATTCTGTAATTCATCTTCCTTTGTTACTCCGACCGCTCAAAACTCCAAGCAAGACGCAACTCTTTCTTTATAGGTGGAACTAAAGTAGAAGCTACAGCAGCACGTAGGTTTCTCTCACACGTGTGTCTCCATTTTTACATTTGTTTTAGACATAACAATTTAGAAATTCGGACACATTTAGATATAATCTGAATCTGGCAAATATTCCTCATGTTGTGCCACAATTTCATGATGAATGGACCAATAGAAATGCTCCAAAGTGGAGTAAACATCTCATTATTTTTTCTAAAGAATTGACATCTTCAGTATTTTGTCATATACATAGTACCTGCAACCAGAAGGAATCAACCCAATGCAATGCCAGACTGTCATGAAGCCACTCAAAATGACAGCGAGTCATCTTCAGTGGCAAGTCCTGCTTTTGTCTTGGTGGAGACGTCCAACAAATCTGTGTGTGGAGGCATCATGGTCAGCTTCAAGATCAACAATGTCCAGAATGCCCATTGCCATAATGCCAGATCACCTTTGGTCTTCATTAGACACTTTGACAGTCCAACATTAAGCTGAGGTCCTGCAACCAGTGGTTCTACATTTTCTGAACACACACTCCGGTGCTCTGTTCCAACAGGATGACACTCATCCACATACTGCTGCCGTCTCAAGGTCTCGCTTTGAAGACACAGATACTACGCCGTGGTCAGTCTCATCTCCAGACCTGTCCCTGATTGAAAATGTGTGGGACGCTACTGGACGCTCTATCAACACTCCACCCCTAACACACCATCTGCAGAACTGAGTGAGAACATTCAAGTTGCATGGGATGGATCATCACAGGACACCATTAGGAACCTCTACAACTTCATGAAGAGACGTCTGGCATATTGCGTTAAACCCGACGCCGTACTGAGAGACACCACTTCCGTACGTGAAGATCAATAAATATTGATCAGCTCAGTCTACATTTTAATCAGTTATTGATCCTGATCACCTTTATCTTCCTGCCCATCAGCACTGCAATCCCACACGTCCTTCTGGGAGCAACTTTTTTTTTTTTTTATCAAACAGTGAAATAAATGGTGGAAACTTACTGTTCTATACTTGGAGATAAGAAGAGTTTGGGGAAGACCTGAGTAGCCTCAGCATCTTCAAAGCTAACTGACAGCAAAGCCACATCTTCTCCTGGATCCAGAGCCGTATCCTGAGAGAGAGAAACGCAAAGAGAGAAATGGAGATATGAGGCAAAAAACAAAACAAAACAAAAAACATTCGCTTGACCCAAGATTCACCTGGGATTCACCTCTTGGACAAATTTCATTTCATTTTTCTTTAGGATATGTTGGTATAATTCAGAATTCACTGATGGCAAGCCGTCCTGGCCCAGATACAGAAAAACAGACCCAAACCATGATACAACCACCACCATGTTTCATAGATGAGATGGGGGTTTTATGCTGGAATGCAGTATCTTCCTTTCTTGGCGTGTCCCTGTGGTCTTTTTCAAACTGCAGACCGGCAAAAAAAATGCATTTTGTCCCTGCCATGCACACCATTGTTCTTCATTGTTCTGCTCATGAACATTAACAATGTGAAAGAGACCTTTAGATGCAACGTTGTCTCTTTGAATTAGACATTTTGTCCCATTTCTTTGATCTACTTTCAGGACAGTGAACATATGAGATTTAGGTCAAGGAACTTTCCCACATTTTTTGAAGATATGTCGCTATAGGCTCTTATGGGTGAAGGAGTCGATCCCAAGTCTTGAGTTGATTCCAAGTGCTGCATTTGTATTTGGTAGATGTTCATGGGTGGCCAAAACCAACAGCCCACTCAATGTCCCTTCACCACATATCTTTTACATCACAACAACACTGTCAGTGTCCAAATATTTATGGGCCCGAATGTATGTATATACTGTGTACACTGAGGCATTAGTGATGAAGCACAAGTGCTTGTGCTGAGCAGGCTTTTCAGCTGGAGCTGGTATTGGGATTGAGGCTGGAAAAGACTACCTCCATTCACGCTGCATTAGCTTAAACTACAGCCTCGGCCATGTCTGCCAGTCCCTATCTAATCGCCTGAGAGGGTTCCAAAGAGGCTGCAGGACGTTCCCAGACTGTTCTGGGGTTCTTTGCTGCACTCATTCTTAGTTTTCCTAGAGCTAGGCCTGGTTGGAACGTCATTAGCACCAAGACGGAGACGTAGGGCTCTAATCAAATGTCTTTCAGTTGGTTTGAACCTATCCATTTGTGATAATTGCTGCCCGCTGTGCAATCTTTTCCCCCATTAAGCAGGGCTGTGTGTGGTGGATGTGTGACGTTACCAGTAAGCGGGGACACACACAAGATGACTGCTAACACATAACCCAAAGAGGCATATTGGGGTCTTGCAGGGAAGACTCAAACTGGCTCTGGGAACGCAGTCTTGACACAGGCTCAACAGACACCCTGCTTTACAATACATATCAAAATAGAGGCATCGTTTATTATTATTACACCAAACTGCTCGTATTGAGCTGCTTCTAATCCGATTATCACTGCTGGTGGATCTCATTTAAGGCCTTGGCTCTAAAATAAGGAGATGATCCAGTTAACATGAGAAGACCTATAACCATTTCAGGCTGTATCAAAATAGCAAATACTGTTAACAGCAAATGCTAATGCTAATAATGCTAATGCTAATAATAATGCTAATAATAATAATAATCAGATAATGGACAGTTCCTCCCTTGCTCTCATTATGAGGACAGTTTCTTTGAGGGCTGAAGTTTACATATCTTACAGCAGTAAATTGATAATATTTAAAACATACACAGTGTGGGTTTTGTACCAGAAAATGATAATTAATTAAATTAAATTAATTCATTTTCACAACCCTTATATCATGAAGTTAAATGAGATGGTTTCATAGTGCTTTTAATTTTATGTATCTTACCTCTGCTCTGATTGAATTAAATGTATTGCGGCTCACTTTAGACAAGGGCTGGATGATTTATCAATATTTATATCTATATCGGGATATAAACAGAGCAGGATATGAGCTGAGTGATATATCGATATTTATATCTATATTGCGATATAAATAGTGCGGGATACAGGATATATAGATATAAATAGATATATTTATATCTAGGTGTCCTAATATCTTGGGTGTCCTAATCTATATCAGGATATGAACAGAGCGTGATATTTGCTAAGTGATATATATCAACATTTATATTGAGATATTTTATTTATATTGAAATAAACCAAGAAAAAGGTACTTGGATATATTTATATCTACATCGGGAAATAAACGGGTGAATATTGAGTTAAATATTTTTTTAAATAACTTTTTTTCAGCTCCCTCACTCTGCTCCGCCCCCTGGTCTCAGCTCCTCCTTCGCCCCATTTATGCTCTTATGTAACACCCTCAATGGAGCAGACAAAATGTGTGTGTTTGAAGCAGAAATAAAGATGAAATTTCAGTTTAAACATAGTAAAATAGATGTTAGAAGGATATTATTGGGCGCTCTAATTTTCTCACGTTTTTTCACCTCATATATCGTAACAGATCTCCATTCAGTTAAAATATATCATCGATTTTTTGTTCATATCGCCCAGCCCTATTTTATCCACTTTCACACGTACGGTACACATACTTTTCCAGACATCACAGGGAGGAGCTTGATGTGCGAACACAAATATCTGGATCAGTTGTATCAGATATTACCCGGCCGGTGTCCTGTCAGCCCCAATACAAAGTCTGAGTAACATCCGAGTGAAAATTCTGAAAATGACAGTTGGTCATGCCACACCTTCCCTTTCCTAAACCATGCAGAAAATGCCCTGTAGTAAGAGCACTTCTGACGCATACAATCTCTGCATAAACGGCTCGGAATGATGTCCAGACTTGAAGAAGTGCAGGACCGGATCGCTTCATATAACATCAGAGTGAAGAGGCGGGTCTATACTGCTGCCGGCTGAATATCTCAGGTATTTAGCCAATTAACTCATCCAGCAGAACTCACACCATCACTTGCAAAGCTCCAGATTGTTGGAGGGTGAGGAGAAGCACATGCCTTCTTCAATACATGAATACATGAAGTCAGTCACTGCCTCCAATGAGGAGCCAACCTCAGCTCTGATACATCAGCCGACAGACGCCTGAACCAGCCATCATCTCAATGGAAGTGATGGTTTTTTTTTTTAGCCCTGTTCAGGGCAGATAATGCTATTTGATTGTGCTCTTGGGCTCCAGTTGATGATGGCAAAATACCTGGGATCCGAGGATCATGGGTACTCACAATCTTTGGGTCATAGTGCTGTTTTTGCCGCTGGGTTTGAGCTTTCTTACTTCATTTCATGAAAAGTATTTATAATATAACAGCATAAGTATTATATAAAGTTAATTATATCTTATGCATATTAATTCTATCAAGTCTTGGTGACAAACTCCCACATTTTTTGAGAAACGCTCTTCAAAATACATTTACATTTGCGGCATTTAGCAGACGCCCTTTTCCAGAGCGACTTACAAAAGTGCTTTGCTGTTCACTTAGAATATCCTTCGCTAGTAGACGAGGCTGGAATCTAGAGATTCCTCACGCTTAGATCCTGTTGAAACAAATGTCTTTATGGAGTTAAATACTCCTGAAACAGATGAGTCTTCAGTCTGCGTTTGAAGACAGTGAAGGACCCAGGGAAAGTTCGTTCCACCATTTTGATGCCAGAACAGAAAAGAGTCTGGATGCATGTTTTCCATGCATTCTGAGGGACGGTGGGTCAAGCCGAGCTGTACTTGAAGCATGAAGGGCTCTTCATTGCCATCATGTATGGAGGGACTGGTCCATTTTTGGGTTTGTAGGTCAGCATCAAGGTTTTGAATCTGATGTTCAGCTACAGGGAGCCAATGAAGGGAACAGCAGAGGAGTTACATGACTGAATTTAGGAACATTGAAGACGAGCCGCGCTGCTGTATCCTGGATAAGTTGCAATGGTCTGATGGTCTCATAGGAAGGTCAGCTAGAGGGGAGTTGCAGTAGTCTTGTCTTGAAATGACAAGAGACTGAAGAAACACCTGAGTGGCCTCTCTAGACAGAAAAGGACGAATTCTCCTAATGTTGTAAAGGAGAAATCTGCAAGACCGAGAACCATGACCTAAAATAAATGTGCTTCAAATGGTTCTGAGTGACGCCATAGAAAAAACTTCTGGTACCTTAAAAACCATGCGTGTGGATGTGTGAAGAAACTTTAATAGACACGACTAGGACACATAATGCACTCTCACCCAACACTAAATCATTCTACAAATGTCACTTACATGAAGCACAAAAGCTTCAAACTGGGAAGAATTAGGTCATAGTAGGACCCTTCTGTGCATCCCCAGCTGGAGAAGGCCAAGATCTGCCACTCTGGATAAAGACTGCTTACACTTTTTCTAAACGGTCAGGAGTAGATCTAACAGTTAGTCCAGGTTGGGAGTGCAGCGTTGGACTTTTTTGCACTACTTTGCATTTGGAACAGAGTTACTTACAGGAAACCCAAGCGCTGATGACTATAAACCGTCTATTTCTGTTTGTCGTTGTAAATATAATATCGTGAATGAATGGAAACGGTCGTGGAATTCAGCCAGCGCACGTTGTGAATGGCAGGTAACCGAATGACTCAGACTTTCAAGGTAAACGAGTGAATTCACATTTCTTTGAAAAATCAAGGCTGTGGAAATAGACAGGACAAAAGTATATTTCCTAAAAATGCTTATGATGCTTATGAGTTGTTCTGATTTGTATGCTTTCGTTGTCAGAGGCAGGTGCCTCGTACAACACAACAAAGCCTTGTGGCCACAAGCTTCTGAAACACACCTACTGGTTAAAACAGGAGTCTGCTGACTAAGACTTATGTTTTCCATAGCTGCTCTCACCATACTGTAACTCAACCATATGTATGGGTCCATAGTGGGCGGACTGATTAGCTTCACACTCTGCTGCTATTCGTGTATGAATATATAACAAAAATAGTTGCACCCAGAAGGACGTGTGGGATCGCAGTGCTGTTGGGAAGGAAGATGAAGGTGATCAGGATCAATAACTGATTATAAATGTATCTGATCTGATCAATATTTATTGATCTACTCATACAGAAGTGGTGTCTCTCAGTTCGGCGTTGGGTTTAACGCAACATGCCAGACGTCTCTGCATGGAGTTGTCGAGATTCCTAATGGTGTCCTGTGATGATCCATCCCATGCAGCTTGAATGTTCTCCCTCAGTTCTGCAGATGGTGTGGTAGGGGTGGAGTGCCACACATTTTCAATCAGGGATTGTTCTGGAGATGAGACTGACATAGTATGTGGGTCTCAAGCTCTTGAGATCACAGCGGTATGTGGATGAGCGTTGTCCTGTTGGAAGTGTGTGTTGAGAAAAGGTAAGACCACTGGTTGCAGGACTTCATTGCACCCTACATCATGACACAAGGCCCTCTGAACATGAAGCTTGACACACCGTTGATTTTGATGCTGACATTAGTGCCTCCACAAGCAAGTTTGTGGGTCTCCATCAAGACAAAAGTGGGACTCGTCACCAGACTCGAAGACAGACTGGTATGATTGGTTGTTTGCTTCTGGGTGCAACTATTTTTAATGATGAAGGTAGTAAGGTAAGTAAACTACAGCTCTAAAGGTTTGTAGACACCTCACCCAATGTATCTTCTGAAATCAAGGCTACTGATGTGTGATGCACTGCTCTGGGTGGGATTTATACTGGATTTTAAAACACTGCTGTGGGTATTTGTTTGCATTTGGTCAAAAAAGCCTTACTGAGGTCAGAAACTCAAGTTGGATGGTTGGTTCTGAATCTGAAAGGCTACTCAAAGGATGGAAAGCAACTATGGTATTGAGTATGGTGACCTTAAGCTCTAGTGTAGCAGCTCCAGAGCAGGCAATTCTACTGGCAATGCTTTCCTATTGAGATTACACAAGCTGAATGTCTATGCTATAAAAGACGTCTAGAAGATGCATGGATTTTTTTGGACATACAGTGCACGCATGCAGACATCTAACATAATTGCCCCTTCGAACCTCATGTGGACGTATGACTTGGCCTGAGGGCAGAAGACATCAATCTTCTAAATAACATTGTAGGTTTTATTGAATCTACAGTTGCCTACAAAGGCCTAAACAGCAAAATCAAAGACCTCTGTTGTGCAGGATCAATTTGATGAGGCTCGGAGGCCGAATGCGTAAAGACCTATGAAAGTAACATCAACAAAATGTCAAAGCACAAGTCTCATCGTCTGTCTCGTCCTGCTCCTCATCCTAGAGTCCAAAAGGCAGCGAGCTGCACTAGGGGAGGGGGCGTCTACGGCCCAAGGTGTTGCTTGATTGAATTAGTTCGCCTCAGTGCAGCAGTGTGCAGCGTCTCCACTTTAATAGCTAGAACACGTCTGGAATGAGGAAAACGAGTTTGGCCTACAAAAGCATTGCTTGTTGCTCTTCAGCGCTGGGTGTTGACGGAGACCTCAGCAAATGACTGCCTGACCTACCGAAGTCGCAGTTATGTTCCTACTGGATTGAAAGCAGGATGTGATTTGATTTAGTTTTGTTCCTTTAGTTCATTAAAACAGTTTTCCTCATTCCAGCAATCCGATCAACCAGAAGATGAGGGGAGATTTTATTACTGGAATATTTAAAGTTATTTTTACATTTACACTTTTGATGTGTATAATAAGAGTATGATTTTTAGATTTTAGAAGTACAGCCTCCAGGATGTTTTTGCACATCTTCCTAAAGCTCGAGAAGCTTGTCAGAAGTTGGACATTCCTGTACTGTACATCCTTTTCTGTTTGAATGTATGGAATATTCTAATCATATAGGCTACAGGATTTTGGCCACACTGATCAAAATGAAATGAAAAAAGCTGAAATGTTTAATTTTATGTAATGAATATAGATGGGTCCTTTGAAAAATCATGCAATATGCCTGCAACCAGGCGGTATTTTTCACATCCAGAAGATGATGGATCCTGTGAACTGATTGAAGTAATCATGCAGCCCAAGCTACCAGGGCTTCTTTCTCTTTTACATTTTTGTCACAATTTTTTTTTTCAAGGAGCATGCAGATTCGAAACAAGCGATCCTTGGATCATAGACCACTGAGCCACTCAAGAGTCCACTACCAAAGCTTCTAAAGCATTGGCTTTTAATCCTGGTCCTGGTTTATCACTACCCTGTTTTAGTGTTTCCTAATTCCAGGAATTCCCGGAATTTCCTAATTCCAACTAATGAGCCAACAACAAGCCTTTTGCGGAGCCAAACTGAGTGTGTTACAGCAGGAAAACTATAAAACATAGGTACCTCAGGACCAGGGTTAAGAAGCACTGTTCTTCAGTAATCTATGCCAGCCATTTCGTCTCTGTCCCAGACCTAACAAGCTGTCACATGTTTACAGTGGCTGTAAAATTTACTTTTGGTTGTAAAGAACATTTTTACTTGGACTCCGAGTAACGCTTAGGCATCAAAGACAAAACAAAAACGTCATTAAAATACATTCTTTACACTTTACACTGACATTAATTTATTTGGCTGTAACTTTTTGTTTTTATTTCACAATACATGGTAAGTCAGTCACCAGCTCTTTACGGACTGCCGCCATTGCGTAATTGTTGGGCAGCCAATGCACTTGGAGGAAAGTGCCTCGTCCCCAGTTCCGAAAACAGACGCCTGTGCCGACCAGCATCATACTGAGTGTGATGTAGGGAGAGAGCACCATCTACCCACCCAGAGCTACAGACGGCAAGCAGCAAACCTGCGATTGCCAACCTGCCACTCAGAGCCCATGTTTTCTTGAGTCATCAAGAATTTACAAACATGCAAAGCAGCTGGGTACCTTACAGGGTAGTAACTAGCTGTTAAAGCGCTTTTGATGCCTGTTTACGTGCGCAATCAGTCATTTTTAAATGTAAAAGTAGTCAATATATGACAGTTTTCCTTTATAAATTAAATTATGAAACATTTCATTGTAATCAAGAGGATCCCTGCTGCTTGACAGACTCTGAATATGGATCAGATTTTAAAAAGGCTGGAAAAACAGCGGAGGTCAAATATATTAACCTGTAATTACAATAAACCACAGATCATCAGATGACCTTCTTCCTGCTCCAGAGGAATCACACAACTGACCGCAACAATGCACAAGCAAACCTGCCTCACAAAGCACAATTTTCTCTACGTGAACGTCACACTCGTTTGACAAGCCATGTTTAATTGGGGTTATGCAGCAGGACCAGCATGGGCCTTCTAAAAACTAGCCCCCCTTCAGGACTCAGCAGTGTGGGAAGGGGAAAGAGGTGGAGTAAGGCAGTTTGGTCTGGACACTACTGCAAGGTCCAAGCTAAGGTCAAAGCATAAAGGCATAAAAGACCCTTTATTTTAGAGGAATATGGCATCAGAACTACTGATGGGCTTTAAACGGGCAGCTTTGAAAGACACTGAAGACACAAATAACGCCAACTTCTCTCATACATTTCAGGTCAGTCCACTCAAATTCAGAATCAGCACATATATATTAAATGATAAGAGCACATACATTTGCTCTGGACACACTTCAGGCTAAACACTTCTTTTTAAGTAAGAAAGGAAAAGGAACATCATTAAAATGCACCTCTCCCAGGTCCACGGGCATTCTGAGAACTGTAGAAGGGACTAATGAAGTGGCCAGTGGTGAGTAATGAGTGTTTGAATGACCCTTGCTCCAGGACTTGTAAGGGGGAAGG
This sequence comes from Acestrorhynchus altus, assembly GCA_034509495.1. Taxonomy (NCBI): domain Eukaryota; kingdom Metazoa; phylum Chordata; class Actinopteri; order Characiformes; family Acestrorhynchidae; genus Acestrorhynchus; species Acestrorhynchus altus. The sequence goes on from CM067513.1 coordinate 3,321,904, forward strand.
GGGGCTCAGAGCGGGAAGTGTACACTTACTACCTCTTCTTTCAAGCCAATGAGTCAGTGTCAGGGCGTAGAGATGGGGAAGAGGACTCGGGATGCCCGGAGTCAATCCCGCACGTGGGCAGAAAGTGCCCTGACTTCCGCGCCCCTCTTAGGGGCAGGCGACGTGACATCGTGGAGATGTGACAGCTGTCTCCAAGCCAAGAGTTGTCTGGTCAAAGTCACATGAGCACGCAACTGAGGACAGCGGTGTACACAAAGAGTTGCGTGAAGACAGCTTGATCTTGCACACTGTACTATACACTGATCAGCCATAACATTATAACCACCTCCTAGTAAACACCTCTTAACATGCAGACCATCTTCAATGGACAGGACCACCACAGAGCAGGTATGATGTGGGTGGTGGGTCGTTCTCAGCACTGCAGTGACACTGACACGGTGGTGGTTGGTTGGTGTGTGTTGTGCTGGCACAATTGGATCAGACACAGCAGTGCTGCTGGAGTGTTTAAACCCCTCACCCCTGGACTGAGAACAGTCCACCAACCAGAAATATCCAGCCAACAGCGTCCTGTGAGCACTGATGAAGGACTAGAGGATGACCAACACAAACTGTGCAGAAACAGGTGAGCTTCTGTCTCTGACTTTACATCTACAAGGTGGAGACACTCGGTAGGAGTGTCTAATAGAGTGGACAGTGTGTGGACACGGTGTTTAAACACTCCAGCAGCACTGCCGTGTCTGATCCACTCGTACCAGCGCAACACACACTAACACACCACCACCATGTCAGTGTGACTGCAGTGCTGAGAATGACCCACCACCCACATAATAGCTGATCTGTGGTGGTCCTGACAAAGTATGCTTTAAGCTGCATGTACTGCAGATACAGATGTGCAACTACACACACCTTGACTAGTGCCTGCAGAGAAGATCTGCCAATAGAATAGGACTCTTTGGAGCAGATAAATGTAAACCCATTGACACCATGTGTGATGCCAGGTGGGGGGGCAAGTGGGGTATAACTCCTCCTATGATTGAGCTGTGGAGCAGTGGAACATTTGGGATGAGTTGGGGAATGTGAGGTGTGGTGATCCAATTTCCAACACTCTGATCTCACTCCCTAACCAAAGCTTGGATCCAGATTCCTCCAAGCTGCCCCCAGCTCAGCGGTCAGTCGTATGAACTCTAGAGTAAGAGGCAAAATAAGCCCACACGGACAAACGCGCTTCTACAATATGGAAAGGATTTCGTGTGAACCAGCCTTTGCTTCCTCTCTGAAAGGGACAAACATGACACAAATCAACAAACCCAAAGGTGTCCATGACCTCTTCCTGAGTCTATTACACTGGCTGAAAACATTGTAATGGACAGCCACAGGAGTGAAAGTTAATTATTAGCCCGGAATCAGCATGCCGTCAGACCGTGGGCAGCACAAATGGGCTTTTGTTGTTTGGCCACACAAAAGGGTATAATAAAGAGCACATTTAGGCCAAGGCAGGCCAATTAGTGAAGGCTGAGAGTACCCAGGGACAGAGCTGCTGGAGCATGCAGCTCATATCCAAGGTTCATATACATGTATGTGTATGAGGGCGTGAGAGAGAGAGAGAGAGAGAGGAGAGGAGAGAGAGAGAGAGAGAGCGCAGTTTAGGAAGGAGTGGGTGTACAGTATAAAGCAACTTGCAGTTTAGATGGAGCACAAAGGTCATCCACTGGGGTATAAAAGACAACATGCTGGAGAATGAACACACTCAAGCAGTGCTTTTTATATATACAACTAAGAGTATTTAGAGTATATGTCTGAGTATTTAGAGTGTATTTCTGAGTATTTAGAGTGTATTTCTGAGTAGTTAGAGTATATGTCTGAGTATTTAGAGTGTATTTCTGAGTATTTAGAGTGTATTTCTGAGTATTTAGAGTATATTTTTGAGTATTTAGAGTATTTCTGAGTATTTAGAGTGTATTTTAAGTCTATTTCATCTAAACATACTTGTTTTTCTATAAAGTGGTGTACAATGCTTTGGTTCATCATTCTGATTGGGTCCCTTAAAGGTAATCGTCTTTGTGTATCTGTGTATTTGTGTAGTGTAAGACTATGCTTGGATAATTCAGTGTGTGTGTGTACACACACACTCCAAGGAGAGAATGAATCAGTGGTTGTTTTGGTACAGTCCCAGTCACTCTGAAAGGCAGCGGAACATGTTCACAGTGACCAACCTGACACAGACACTTTAAGCCTAATGTTACTTTAATGAGGTTCTGCAACCAGAATCAACCTTTTCTGAACACACACTCCGGTGCTCTATTCCAACAGAACAATAATAAACCAGCAACATACAGAAATCGGGCTGGTGTGCACAAATATTTGGACATATAGTGTATTTAGTCTCTCTCTATATATATATATCTTGTTCAGTTTATGTCTCTGTTCTAATTGTATGTATAGTCTTTACCTTGTACAACCTGACATTCACACTTACCCACATCCTGTTCTCTAGGCTTCATATCTCAGGATCAAGTGAGGAGTAACCTGATACACACATCATAACAACCAGCCAAGTCTGACACTAAACATTGTGTGATGAATTATCAGCGAGTAATTCAGCTCAGAAATCAGCTAAAATCCACTCATTTCCAGCTGAATTAAATCCCAATTTAAATATCAAATCAGCTTCCAGTGCATGTTTACTGCTCTGTCCACGTGTACATGCTCATACAGACTCTGACTGATCAGTGAGGGGGCGTGGCTAATGATGTCACTGACCCAGATATTGGGTCATTGAGGAAAATGAGAAGGGTGAGTCTGTTTGCGCTCTTTCTTTACTCACTCAATATTCGAATTTTAGAATAAAAGTCCTGACAATACTGATGCGTACATAGATAAACATAATAAAGGACTGCTGTCAAGGATTTTGTAGACCTTATTATAAATGTCCTTGTCAATTTAATCATGACAAGTGCTTATAAGCCAAAAAAAAAATTACACACACACACACACACACACACACACACACACACACACACACACACACACACACACACACACACACACACACACACTTAAGCATTAGTTTAAATAAGGGATAAAGGCAGAGCTCTGAATCTGACACAACACCCAAGTCGGGGTAAATGAGTGGGGGTTAATGTTTTCAGAAAGCGTCTTTCTCTGAATTTTAGATCTGAGAACTGCGTGACTCTTAATTTAGGTGCAGAAAATGATGAACGCAGCAGCAGCGGCGGCGGCAACCACATGTGAGACTCATGACGTGTAATTATACTTTCAGAAATGAACATTCATAAAGTGTTTCAGCACATTAAAAAGGAATATGTTGAATTGAGAAAATCATTAGTGCTCATTAGCTGCTTACATAAGCTCTTGGTTTTCTAAATCTTACACTTGAACAAAGACCTTTTGTGGGAAAAGAACAAATGAATCACCGACGATGAGACGTTTGAGGAGAGAGAGAGAGAATAAAAGGACGCTAATAAAATCAGAGAAATTGTACACTGGAATGTCCTCTGTGACATGAGTCACTCAACAACACGGGGTGCTCAGTGAAGGAAACACACCAACAACACACACAAACGTACTCCAAACACTTTTTTTTGGTGAATATAAAAGTGGGTCATAAACCACAACACATGCACACACACGCACACACACGCATGCACACACACACACCGACATCACTGCCTGGAAATGGCTGATGAAACACCTGTTGGTGAGTCACAGAGGACAATCAGCAACTCCTTGATAGTCAATGGTGAGTCGCTAAGAAAACAAGTAAAGGCACACAGCCACTACAGTCTGAGGAACCTGAGGAGAACTCGAGAACTCCTCGAGCAGAACTCACATTGAGATCTCTGACCAGGCGCTGAAAGTACAGCTGAAAGTGTGATGCAGTGAAAGGACTGGAGTTGGTACAATATGGCTGGATAGAGAAGATAAACAAGGCTGCGGACGTCAATGAACAAGCTGTTTGGAGGAAATACTCAGCACACGGAAAGCCAAAAGGCCATATTGAGCAATTCTAAAAACTCCACTGAAGACAAACATGGATTAAAACAATAAACTAAGCTGGGCTCCAAGATGCACTGCATTTTAATCGTCAGTATTACACACATCTGAAATATTACAGCACCCTGCATATTTAGTTCTATTAAAACCAGCTAAAATTCATGTTAGGACCCCCATAAAAATTCAATTACCTTCCCATAATAATGTGATGTTTAAGGGTTTCCATGCATGCAATTCAAATCATCCCACTATGATTTAAGAATTAAGATCCAGACTTTGAACTGGCCATTCCGAGGCTCATTTCTTTCCCTTAAACTGTTCTTTGGTGTATTGGGTCGTAGTTATGTTGCATGGTCCACCTTCCCTTTTGTTTCTAAACAGATGGTCTCTTATCTTCCTCAAACACTACAGATCTCATATGTTGAAGGCTCTGCTGCATTAAAGCAGCCACAAACCTAGAAACCTCCAACCCCGTGCTTCACATGCTTCTGAGGTTCTTGCAAAAACCAAACACCTACTTCTCCAAAATGCACTCTAATCATGTTCAAATCATTTGCAGCCGATGTGCCGCACCTTATTTCAATTTTCCCCACAAGAAAATGACATTCTTATCAATTTGACTCTTTACATTTTAAAGTAATATCTTAAGGGGTATGTTCTTGATGACATGACATCAACATCTCAATATTGTTAAAATGACGACCATCGTTTCATATGTTTAACTATGTTATGATAACAAAGGATTTCGTGGGGATGTTTCAGAAGTAAACCCACTTCAAAAGGCTGTGATAACGGACATCCAGATTCATGACCAAACAATTAAATTTGCATGATGTCCTTGTGTCCTCTTACGCCAAACACTAGCAAAGACAGTAGGTGCTTGAAGTTTGTTTCTAAACCTTTTTGGTGAAACATATTTCTAATACATTAGTCCCAAAATCCCACTGCAAGACGAGGCTCATATAGTGGACGCGTATGACACCGAAAGATCCTGGGTGACAAAGACTGCCATTCTTTGCTCTATAACTATAAAAGAAGTGTCTTTTACGTCCAAAAACAAATGATTTATTCTACCTATCGTGTGGAACATGTCCTGGACATACAGCCAGTCGGTAACTCACAGAAATGATCAATATAAAACAAACGTATTATGAAAACATTGAAACCAATATCAATATCACTGAAAGTATAATTGATGTACATAACCTAACATGTCCTTGCCTTTTTGTTTACGTTTATAAAATTGGCCCTATATTTAAATGGATAAGGACAAGAGAGAAAAGGATTACAGGGTATTACAAAGGTACACATTTCATAGGAAGCTGAATGCAGATTTAGAATTCTTGCCCACGGATTCCGGGGACCCAATAAAAAGGCATCACTGTGGAAATTGTAGGGCCCTAGACTCCTACTGATGTAGTGTACTGTGTTTGCCTGGTTAGGGAATCAAACCCTGATGTGCTGCATGTACGGTAGTGGTGTTATCCACTACGCTATCCAATATCCATATGCATCTTAATCTAAATTCAAAAAGAACAAACCTTTATTTCTAAGTGTACACCAGTGTGCATCAACCGCCACATCATCTTCATCATGGTGTCCACTGAATCTCCGATCATTAAACCTCTCCAGGTACAAACCGACAGCACAAAACCCAAACTGAAGACAAGCAGGGGAATTCCAAACACAAATCCTAAATATAGCGCCCCAAAGAACTATTTGTCAGCTTATCCGGCCTTTAGCTCCCTCTGCCTCACTTACTGTAGAGGGGTAGAAACAGCTGTCTGCGTGTAAACAAGGGACAAAGTAAACAGAACGATGCACTCACAGGCTCGATTCTCACCACTGTGTGTCATAAGGACACTGGGCCTCGGGACCGGGTCACCGAGGACCCAGTGAATCCAAACCTGGGGACGGTCTGAAGAAATGAGGACGGTGATGCAACCCAAACCACCCACAGACAAATCAAACGACCTGAACGGGCCTTATTCACCAAGCTGAAGAACAAAACCAGGGTTATGGGGTATGATCCCAAACTGGAGGTGACGGTGCCAATGCAGCTAACCTCAGTCTAAAATTAGGGTTGACTAATACTGAACCTGAAAGCGAATCATTTAAAACAGAACTGATTTAAATGTGAAACCCAAAAGTAAACAATCATAATTGCCAAATTTCCCCTCCTCCACAACCAGCAAGAAATAGAAACGACTTCAAGTAACTGCTTTCCCAGCGATGTGTTTAAGCTTCAGGAGCTTCGGCCTATTTTGTGCGATTTCATAAAATTAGAAACGTATTAATAGGAGACCATGTTTACATTAGAAATGAACTTGGGATTACCTTGTTTTGTGGCATTTTAGATGATAAACACTTTATATTCCATAAATCCTGTTGGACATTGATCACATGAGTGTTTTTATACTACAAATGCAAGGATATTTATATTTATATTTATTTATAATAGTAAGTTCTTCAAAATACTTGACAAAATTTTATTTGTGTTGTGTATCAGTATTATCCCTTCTCGAGACTTTTATTCTGAAATGTGAGTGCTGTGAGCAAGTGGAGTTGTTCTACGAGTACTGATGATTTCCACAATGAACACGATTTATAATACCATAATAAATCATATTCTCCCCAGTTAAAAACATTAACACTGCATCCCTACTGTCTAGATTTTCAACACCAGATCACACACCCACACACACACACACACACACACACACACACACACACACACACACACACAAAAGCTGGAAAAAATCCAAAACATACAAGTGAGAAAAATGAGACAGATCTACAAAGAGCTGTCTGCTCTTATTAAGCTGGGCTCAGCCTGCTCTCGGTCATCACGGCTTTGCAACAGGCTGCAGAACCTCGGTGACCTCTGCAAACCTCTTATGTGAAGAATATATTTGAAGAAGGCAGAAATGAGGACCAACAATGGAGCTTGAACATTTGTGAACCCTGTAGAATTTACAGACAAGGAGAACCAATTCAAACAAATGAGACCCAAATATTACACTTGTCATTCATTACTTAAAGAGAAAGTGTCCAATATGACATATTTGTAAAAGGCAAAAGTATGTGAACCTTTAATGTCAGTATCTGGTTTCCTCCAATGAGCTGCTTGCTTCAGCACTGTCCACAACATATCTGTTGGATCAAGGTCAGGACTTAGACTTGGCCATTCCAACCCATTACGTTTATTCTCCTTTAACCACCCTTTCGTACAATGACTTCTGTACATTGGGTGGTTGTCTTGCTGCATAACCCAGATTCTTTAGAGATTCAGCTCACTGACATTTTATCCCACTTTCCTTTAGAATTCGCTGATATAATTCCTAACACTGTTTCATCAATGATGGTAGGCTGTCCTGACACAGATAGATAGATAGATAGATAGATAGATAGATAGATAGATAGATAGATAGATTATCTATCTATCTGATAGATAGATAGATAGATAGATAGATCCATCCATCCATCCATCCATCCATCCATCCATCCATCCATCCATCCATCCATCCATCCGATATGTCTATCTTGATCTATCACCATGTTTAACAGATGGGATTAGGTTTATATGCAGGATATATTTCTCCAAACATAAAGCTTTTTATTTCAACCAAACTGATCCATCCACCAAGCATTGTTCCAACAGCCAGAGGTGGGGGTTTCAGGTCCCGACTGGGGGACATTTTCACTTGCTGGACCTGAAAGCCCTACCTCTGCCAGTAGCCTTCTGGCGTATATATGTGAACTTTAGCAAAGTGCAGATGGGCAGCAGGGTTCTTTTTGGAGCACAGCAGCCTTCTCCTTACAACCTTGCCATGCACACTATTGTTGGTCATTGTTCTCATGAAGCGGAATCATATGACCATAACCACATAACCATCTACTTGCTTTAGTTGCTTAGAATTTACACTGAATTCAATCTACAATCTGAAAAAAAAAAACCAACAAAATGTTTTTTATGAGGTGTGCAAGAAGGATACACCTGCTGTTAAAAAGTAGCAGGGCAAGAATACGGACACCTAGACATAGAGCAGGACGTCTGGAACAGTGGGTCTCATTCACTGTTCTTAAGTTTCTTCTTAAAACCTAGTTTTCACCAAGATTCAGCAATTCTGCTGTTAAATACGCATCATAAATCTGACATTGGCCTTTTATTAGAACAAATTTAAGAACATTCTTAGGAAGACACAGGAGGCCTGATGTACTATGGGCCCATAAATCTCGAGTCTTGCCCTCAAAGGCTTTTACAGGATCCCCTCATCTTTTCTGGCGATTATAGATCAAGAAAACCAGCTTTAAGTGAATTCTTTTAACGTTTTGAGTTTGAATGTTTCATCAATCGTGACAGCCCCACTGCAAATCTTCCCTTCATCTGATTTGCAGGACTTTTTCTACCTCTCAGTCTCACTGCTCCGCCGATCTATCCAAATATTATGACTTGGGAATCAGATTAATGTCACACGTCTGCTCGAATAAAGGAGCCCAGAGAGAACGGTGAGATTGAAGGTGAATAAGACGCATTACTGCAGGTTTGGGAGGAAACAGAGTGTGAGGAAAGAGCAGATATTCTGAAGCTTCTTTGGAAGAGACAGGGAACAGGGAGGGGTTGTGCTATTATACACAGAGCAAACATGGGGGGGAGGGATGAGTTGTGACATTTCCTAGAGGTTACACACAGGTCAGTACTATGCTGGAAAACATCACGCATGAAAAGGTGCGTGTTCTCTGACTGGGTATTTCTAAATATATAATCATTAAATCACTGGAATTCTTCTCAATCTAATCAAAACGATCAGTATCCGTGACATTCCGAACACGGGCTCGGAATAACACACTGCTGCTGAGCCTCGCTGACTCTGAAACATCGCTCACAAAGCGAACACTGACTTAAAGGCATCAGGACCAAGAAGCAACCTTTCCGAAATCACGTATGCAGCTGTGATGAGCTCTACCAGTGTGCAGGGGTGTGTGTCCCTACAGCACAATAACGAGTTCTCCAGCAGTGGTACCTTTTCTGGTCAGTGTGGACTGTTCCAACACTGTTCTAGATGAATAGTCCGTTCTCTTAGTCATATCGTTTGCAGGAGAAATGGTCAGGCATGAAGACCTGTGCAGCTTAGGCCACCCCACAAGGCTTGTTGGCGTCGCTCCTAGGGTGTTCCTGGTCAAAGAGGATGTGATCCAGCTGTTCTAGATCTTCTAAGACACTCCCTTATCAAAGCAAAGGTCTAGGACACTAACAGCTGTGATAAATACAGGACATCCTGTGACCAAATGTGCTGCCTGTCGTGGCAGGACTTCCAAAATTAAGATAAATGTTCCCACACACAGCAAGGGTTTCCCAGGAACGTCTCCTCTAGACGTCCTTGGCATTGGTTTTGGCACCAATCGAGCATTTATGGGAGCAGCACAGATGCCATCTTCAGCAACCTACAAGTGCGCAGGATCTACAGGCCCAGCTGTAACATCTGTAGTAAACGGTCTGCAGAAATCCACACGGAACCCGTAGACCTTTATTTCCAACTGGATCTAATCTTAAATCCAGGCTAGAGGCTCAATAGGGAACTACTGTACAGTTCTGCCCAGTAAACTATGTAGTGGTTCATCTCAAAATATTAGAATATTGTTTTGGTGCATATTTGAATTGAAATAAAATATATTTTGTACATTTAAAGTGACATTCAAAGCTGGCTTTTCATTTATTTTGTGCTCCTGAATGATTAGTCATTTAGTCAAACTTGACATATATCCTTTTTTTTCAGCTACACAATTATGTATTCACACGCACACACATGTGAAGAAAGAGAAAGAGAGGGAGAGGTCATGGTGATAATCAGTCATCATACGCTCTCGCTGGTGACACTCGTCATGTGTCACAACACAATGGCATCGGGCTGGACGCTCGCAGGCCTGACCTTTCTGACAGGACGTCCATCACTGTCACGACTCCACTCTTCTGACTCTGCCTGGCACCATGCCAGCCCCCTGTGGCAAAGGTGGAGACCCCTGCTCCCACCCTCCCCTGCATGTCAGAGGATCAGTCAAAACCCGCCGCCGTCATTCAGCAACGGGGAAGAAGTCGAGCAGAAAGTCCCGAGACTGAGGAGGTGGATCGAAGGCGAGCGGTGGAGGGAAACAATGGAACACAGAGGAGCCGAGAGGCTGCTTTTTACTGCGGCCAACTTTTATTCGAACTCCCAGCTCGAATTTTAAAAAAATGGAAGGCTGTAAAGTCAGCAAAGGCAGACAAAAAGCAGACAAAGCGCATGGCACACATGGCACATTCGGGAAAGATCCAGCTACCGCCGAGTGAACTCTCACACACGCACAAACAGCACTTCACTCTGAGACCGGTCGATTCACGGTAATCTCTGCGAGGGTGAGACCTTCCAACTTCAATAATCCTTAGCTTTCTAAACGCCATCTTTGCCATGGAAGACAATAAGCATATTGTCCCGGGCTAAAGCTCACCTTAACATTAAACGCTGACATCATAGCCACTAGGTGCGGCTCCCAACTGCCAAGATACAAGCTCATATTTACAGAAGGTAATTCACGGGGTTTAGACGGCTAGATACTATTTATGAGGCCATCTATTGCACAAGAGGTATAAATCAGTAGAGAGCAGGCCTGCACGGCTTAACCATTCGGCTCTGTGCGTCTGCTGTTACTGGATCTGCTGTCCTCAACCAGAACGAAGGATATGTTGATTTTAAACCCACACATTAATCCATTCCAAAAAGTGATGTCATCAATTTCAGGTCTTCACTGGAATTCAGGCTCAACTTCCACACTAAAGGCAGATATCGGAAACTGCAGCAGCGACATTCTTCCTTGGTAACATGACTATGATGCAACGCCCTTTGCCGGGCAATGTGAAGCAGGGGGTGGTTCCTCCTTCCTGTTCATTCTGCTAATAATGCAGGAATATGTAAACTTTAAAATATGTAAACTTTAAAACATGCTACGAGTCAAAATATTAAGACTACGGATCTTAATAGAGCTTATTATATTAAGAACAGTCGTCTGTGTTCAACCTGCACCTCCCTCTACAAGCCCTGTTAAGATGTTATCATATCCTTCACTCATTCCACGGCATACACATCCCTCCCCATCTCACCATCCACAAGATGTAAAAGAAAACAGGACTAATTAGACCAGGACACCAGTACAGATGCATAGGATGGATAGGATACTCTATGACCATCAAACACCCCAGAAAACCCCACGAGATCTTCACTGTTTCTTAGGTTGCGGCTGAAATCCGAGGTAAAGAGACGTGGTGCTTTATTCAGGCCTTGTTCTTTACATGAATCTGAGGTCAGAGACAGGAACTGCTCACTCTGGAATCCCTGCAATTAATAAAACACTGAATAAATCATTAAGAAAATCTGAGCTACCACCCCAACGCCTGCGTGCCTGCTTCGAGCTTGAATGCGGGTCTGAACGCGGACAAGAGCGAAGACTGCAGTGTCATGTTCTCCACTGGATTCATGTGGCAAAGAGAAATTCTGTGGTGCACATGAGCTCCTTTTTTATTCCCCACCCAGTGTTTACTGTAAATGTCTATGCGTGTACACACACCCACACCCACCCACAGAGTCCTGCTTTTCCAGTGTGACCTCACCCACTTCAGTACCCTCCTCTTGTGTACATTTCTTGCTCGGTTGCCTCTAAAAGCACTTCTGTACATTTGGAATTTCATGACTCTTCTGATGCAGGATACTGCAGAGTGTCCATAAAGTTTGTAAGAGAGATGTGTGAGAGTGAAGAACCAATAAATCGCAACAGTATACGGTTCTCAATGGATCTTCACTCCATCTATCATTTCCATATCTCTGCCTCTTCAGCCAACAGCGGTTTAGCTCCTCCCATTCACACTGAGAGTTTAACGACTTTCAGCTCAGGCTGCTTTGTCGATGAGACAGCAAGTGGGCAGCCAATGAGAACCGAGACCATTTACATATCAGTCTCAAATGGTCATGAACAAAAAACAGCCAGCTTAGAGCTAATATAAAGCGGTTGATGTACACATGCACTTGTTGACAAGCTGAGAGAACTGTAAGAAGTGAAAGAACCAACATCTGGAGTGAAAGATGTGATAGAAAGCCAGCGTGCAAGCGTGCCAACGCAGCGCTACCAATTGTGGATGAGGATTGTAGCTGGTGCACCAACGTGGGAGGAAGCTGGTATACAGTGTGCCAACACCACACTAGTGATACTGAATGAGGGCCGTAGCTAGTGAAAGCCATGGAAACCACGATCAGTCATGGCTAACTGTAAGGGTTGCATTTCCGTAAAATGACTCACTCACGATTACTTAACAAAGACTAGCGGCCGTTCCTTCAGAACCCCGAAGAGCACAGACACAAAAAGGACACAAGTGGACTCAAGTCGCATTTCACACGACTGTCCGAGTCAAGTTGCATAGAATTAGACTTCAGACTTTCAGACTCGTCCATAATGACTCGGACTCATGAACAATAAGAGCAGCTCCATCATCTCGCCCCTTGTCTTGCGACATCACAACATCCAGCAGTGTAAGAGTGAAATCAGTGAGCACTGCCAAATGTAAACAAATCAGTGCATGTATTTGTGTGTATTTGGTGCTTTGTGTGTACTTGTACTTGCCTTGGACTTGTGACTTGACTTAGACTTGTGAACAACATAATTAAAAATTAAATCTTTACTTTGCCACATTTTTACACTTCATACCACTCAATTCATGATTTCTGCTCTTGAATGCAAGCTTGTGTGTGTGTGTGTGTGTGTGTGTGTGTGTGTGTATGTGTGTTGGATACACACAGCCGCAGAGCGCTGTAAGGCTCTGCCCCTCTGTCGCGTTCTCTGCTCAGTCAATCGTTGCCGCAGAGATTAATTAACCTTGATGAATTAATCTAATTAGTTAACACGTTGCTCTAATGAAACACGACTGTGTGCTCGTTCACACAAGGCCTTCGCTTCTTGACCACGAGAGCAACAAGAGATGCAGAAGGAGTGGAGGAGGCTGAGGAGCAGAGCGCATGAAGCTAAACAATTTCCTGTAACTGCTTATGATAATGACAGTTCTGAAGGTCACGTTTGCCTCTACTCTAAATAAATGTCAGATAGGCAGTAAATGGCTTTTGGGGGCAGTGCCAGGGCACAGAGAGGGGTACGACCCAGGCAATCTAGGGGCAACCTAACACGCTGCAGATCCGCGATGGCATTTTCAAAACGCTCAAACTGGCGCGCTCCTGGTTTCATTTTCTAGACAGGGTGTGTTATGAGTGTTTAGTTCCACTAAAGGCTTAAGTTCAAGAAAATCAGTGTGTTATGTTTTCAGCAAAGGTAATGCAAGTGGGGGGCAGGGAGGAGTTCCAGGCTGAAACAAGAGAACATAACCCACTCAAATCTGTTACCCAAACATAACCCACCCAAACCTCAAACCAAAAAAAAAAAAAAAAAAGAATCTGCTGTTTGCCTTCTACTTTCACACCAACAGGAAACCTTTATTCTATAGCTGATACTTTTACTTGCATTGTAGCCTGTTTATGTGATTTCATTCTATTTCAGAAGCTCATTTCAAAAGCAGGCATAATTCTACAATTGAATCTACTCCCCATTAAAGGTGCCATAGAAGACAGTGCACGGAACTGACGCACCATCCTCAAACAGCGTTTTACCCCTTTAACCAAGTAAACCAGCTCTAGCTACACCTGGTAACAGCAAGTTCAGGAGAAAATGGTGTTGTTGATGCTAGAAAGCAGCCCATCACCTCCTCACACTACTAGCCACGTGATCACGGGTTGGTGCGTGAACCATGTCTCACGTTCCCTGGCTTTTCCTGTGCCTCATAAAGGTAGCTGAAAGTCTTTTGATTTAAATCAGTAAAACGTGGTGGTGGTAGTGTTATGGTTTGGCCCTGTTTCCTGCATCTGGATGGTTTGCCATCATTGACGGAAACAAAATGTTAGGACGTCTTTCCGTGAGCTAAACCGTAAGAGAATGTGGGTCGTGCAGCAAGACAACGACCCTAAGCACATGAGTCGCACTATCAAAGAAACTTTAAAGAAGAATAAAGGTAAAGTCCTGACCTCAGTCCAACAGAAATGTTGTGGAAGAACATGATGCAAGCAGTTCGTGGGAGGAAACCCACCAACATAATCTGAGTTTAAGGTCAAATTTATGCAGAAATGTAACAAATATCACAAAGGTTTAAACATCACTGTCTGTACCACATTAAAGCCCACGACTCAGAACATCTGACATACGTGACTTCAACAACACCGAGTCCAACAGCACCAATAAACCGGTGGATGACCTGCCTGCATACGTAAAACCTTAAAGCCTTCCTTGCATGAAAGGAGCAGCTGTGGGCCTTTACGACCCTGATGGTTGGCAGAAGCAAGGCTACCTCTCTGTGGTGGGCTTCCACTTACTGTAACATGGGTCAAACTGCACCCATCCACACCAGAGCCAGACTACTTCAAACACTGTGCCACCCACAGCCAGCGCAGGTGCTTTGGGCAGAGGGTGGAAGGGCCTGACTACGGGGGGGTAGAACAGGGTGGAAGGGCTTTTATTTGCTGATGCAGCCCTTTGTAGAGATAATACTGTGTTTACACGCCACGGTCGGAATCCATGCTGTATCTACAGGCCATCCTGAGGGGGAGAGGCCGTAAACACGTGTGTGCGTGTATGCTTGCAGAAACACATGGAAAGGAGGTCACGACATGGCCAGGTTGCTTTTTGATGTAACATGCAGTTGTGTTGATATCCCTTTCCTCAAACCTGTGGAGCAGCCAGATGTTCAAACAGTGCTTCCATATGACAGAGTCTGCAGAAAGACTACATTACTGTAACGAGCTTCACGTGGGAACAGCCGTGCCAATATAAATCTTCGTGATAATGACCTCCGTGTGATTAAGGATGACTAAACGAACGCATGGCAAACATAGCATTAATGATGTTGATAATAAGCATCTATGCACTGTATCTATCAGTTCACACAGTGGTTACATTAAAAGACACAAAAAAAATAGATTTTTAATTTTATTTTTAATTTTATTTTTATTTTTTATCAGACGTACCAGATATTGGTCTTTTCAGGAGACCCTAGGCTACTCCAATTTGTCTTCATTTCACAACCCCTTCCTTCCTTTCTCTGTAACCTCATATCTGGGTCAGTGATGCCATCAGCTCTGTCCCCTCACATACAGTACCAGTCAAAAGTGTGGACGCAAGGGACTGAATGTACTGGAGATGATGACGTTCCTTTCGTTTAATATTGATATTGATATTAAAATCTTGAGTATCAGCTAATAACAGTATCTACTATATGCTCAAAAGTATTGGGACACCTGCCAGGTTAAAAGGAGTTGATGCTGTGTTTGTTGGGGTCCCTGTCTCTACTGTCCAAGCAGGGCTGGAGCTCCTCACTGAGGTTCTGAACTGAAGTGTCGGGCTGCATACAGGCCCTGCGGCTCTGAAACCTCAGTAAAGTGTTTTCATAAAATAATTCAAAATTCATACTAGTAGAGAATAATGTCTATTGGTCATCTGTTCTGAATTACACACGTCCATCTGGTTAATACCGAACTGGACAGAGACGTTATTTTGTAAGGTTGTCCTGTAAATGTTAAAGAGTGTGTGTCCACGTGGTCAGAGCAGTAAACATGCACTGGAAGCTCCTTTGGCATTTAAACTACGATTTAATTCAGTTGGAAACGAGTGAGTTTTAGAATTACTCACCGATAATTCATCACATATGATGAGTTTATACAAGACCACGTAACTGCCCACATAACTCAGGATCAGAGTGACCTACAGAGATGACACACACATCACAAACTACAACACTTGCCTTCCAGTGTATGTCTATGGCTAGACCTGCATGCAGACTCTGACTGATCAGAGAGAGGGGGCAGGGCTAATGATGTCATTTAACCAGAATTTCAGAAATTTCAGAATAAAAGTCCTGAGAAGGGATAATACTGATACTGTGCATAATAATAAAAAATATTAATGTACAATTTTATTCGGACCACTGTCAACTTATTATAAATATCCTTGACAATCATGATAATCATTACAAATAGCAACATTCTTGAAGGTGTATCTCAGAAACACTCCAGATGATGAATTCCAATTATATGTGAAGTATATTTGTGATCAAAACATGGTCATACAATATTTTACATCTCAAATGAGGCAAAATTTGAGGAGCCCAGGATCTACTGAAAATAACATCTGGAATGTGAGGCTGTGTCCAACAAATTCTAGGTTTTTGGTGAATAAAGTAAATTCGACCACAAAAACATCTCACAGGATTGACCTAGAACCTAGAATTCTACAGGGTAGTGGTTTACTTTAACCAGTAATATCTGGGTTCCTCTTTGGTCACACATCCTTAAATTGGGATGCCCATACTTATACTTCTCATGAATTTCAGATGATTTTGGTTGCATCTCTAGAACATGTATAGAATACACTCCTGAGAAGTTTTCAGTCACAAAACTAAATCTGTCTGTAATTTCTTAACAATTGGACCTGTGCCAATACCTTCCTGCTTCACTGCTGTTAACTACATGAAAGGGGATAAAATCCCATTCCATCCCATGTAGACTCTCTATGCCTCCGAGTACATGCTGTGTGATTTCATTGAAAACGTGGACGACTAACACATTTATCTATGACGTATGTACAGCGTGATTGATCACAAAGTGTAGGAGATAACAAAAATGCTTCACGTATTACCTAAGAGGGAGTGAGATACAGGGGTGTTATATGTGAAATGGAGGAAAAGCTTCTGAAAACACTGCATCGGCTTATCAGACGCTGAAAACGCAGGTGAGATTAAATCAAACTGACCGCCGCCAGCCGTACCATTAACCCCCCTTACTAACTCACCTGGATTTCAGACATAAAATATGTACGAAGCATTTCTCAGATATACATTCACAAATCTAACTGAATCTAATGTGCTTTTCATGCGCAAACCTCTTAAATCTTGGTCCGGGTGAGCAGGTGAACAGGGTCCTTGGCCTCAACTGACAGACAGAGAAGATCCCCAGTTCAAATCTGCCTCCTTTTTCAGGAGATCAAACAAAAAAAAGAATAGTTTCGTAAGACGTGCGATGTGTACTCCCATTATTGCGCAACACACACGCTTGCAACACACACCGGATGCTGTTCAGTGGAGTCAGCAAAATCTTCGAGGTATTACGCGCTTCTCTCTATTACGGGTATGATGACAATACTAGACTAACTGGTTGGTTCTGCTCTGACTGGGCCTCTTCAGAATGCAGTGAGACAGCAGGCAAAACTTCGAAACGCTACCGAGTCATTACATTACATCCAGGACACCCTTCCACCCACCTTTAGAGTCTTCAGGTTGGACATTAAGCTCAGTAAAGATAGTCGTCTGCCAAACAGATACAAGGCAAACAGTAATGAAAACCAGTTATTTACATGTGCTTCCCCTCCTGACCAAAATAGTGATGACCTTTTTCAGGTCACAAACTCCTCGACTCTCTGTGCTGCTGATCTGCTATTGGAGGAAAAGAATTATTCAAATCTGTTTTACTTCAATGCAAATTACATCCGTCAGAAGTGACTAAACATGCCATAATAGTGTAATCATCTTCAGGGCGGATGCAATATCGGAAAATTTGAGACATGCATTATAAAGCACAGGTTCTGTTTAGTGAAACTGCAGAATCAAAGCCATGGATTCAATTAAAAGAAGCAGAAGCGCTGATTGGTACAACATAGCAATAAATAAACCCCGGGAAAGAGGTAAACACACAACATCAGTGTGGTATCAAATGTAACACGAACTTTCATTCACTGAGGCAAAAAAAAAAAAAAAAAAAAATGTAATAAACTAAAAGCACATGGAGGCTGTTTCCTCTTGAAGGAGGTGCAGCACTATTTCTCCACAATCTACAGTGGATTTTATTCTATATGTAAAAAACTTCATATTAAACTGTATTAATGGGCTTAGAAATCCTTCTCAGTGAAGTCCAGCCTTCAAGTTCTGCAGCTGCGATGTCATACCACCACCACCACGTTTCACAGGGGGATTCTCGAGCTGTACCAAGAGCCCTTCGAGCTTCAAGTACAGCTCGGCTTGACCCACCGTCCATCAAAACGCAACGAAAACATGCATCCAGACTCTTCTCTGTTCTGGCACCAAAATGGTGGAACGAACTTCCCCTGGGGTCCCTCACTGTCTTCAAACGCAGACTGAAGACTCATCTGTTTCAGGAGTTTTTAACTCCATAAAGACATTTGTTTCAGCAGGATCTAAACGTGAGGGACCTCTAGATTCCAGCCTCGTCTACTAGCGAAGGATATTTTGAGTGAACAACAAAGCACTTTTGGAAGTTGCTCTGGAGAAGGGCGTCTCCTAAATGCCGCAAATGTAAACGATATGTTTTTATGCTGGAATTCAGTGTTTTCTCATGAACATTTGGTTGCTTAGACGTTTCTTTGTGGTTTAGACTATAACACACCTTACTCTTGGCATGATCTTTGTTGGTCGAGGACTCTTGGGGAGCAGGATGATGTGCATCAGCTCTTCTTCTGAGCTCCTCAGAAATCTTCTTTCTTAGTGCCATGATGCACTTCCACAAAAGTGTTGTGAAGATCAGATTTCGATAGATAGATCCCTGGTTCTCTCCCATTGATGAGAACATCTGACTCTAACTTCACCTTCATATGTAATATTGGATCATTTTCCATTGGTTCTCCTTTTCTACTTCTTAGGACGTTATAGCTCAAATCGAACAGACATAATGTGCCTGAACACTTTCCTTGTGCTCATTCTGACTTTGTCCCAGGACAAGTACCATCAGGCACTGTTTTGTGTAATGGCGTGGTTTATAAATCAATAATGACACATGCAAATGTTATTGTGGCGTTATTTCCTTTTAAAGGTGCAACAGAGTAACTGCATTAAATATTTAAGTCGTTCTTTGACGAAAACAGTAAAAATGTGACTTAGTTTGGGGAAAAACATGCTCAGATGTGGTTTTACACGTCTTTGTAACTCATTTCTGGTTTTCCTTTTATTGTGGGGGTGTGAATTTAAATACCACGTTTGGGGTTTTGGAACTGAATTGACCTTTTATTTTACTGTCAATAAAGAGACAACAGTGTTTTACAGTTCATGCCATTCATACACCAAACTTCCAATTCACAACTATAATCATCTATAATGGAGGAAAACGTTTTCTAATTCACCTTTAAATGATCACTCACTACATATTAGATACTTATTTCTCTTGTAATAATATATATCGTATCAATACAGTGTTATATATTCATAATTGTCAGCATTATTACTGTAATTCCTGTTATAATCATGACAAACGTCATTATGCATCCACAAAACACCGATGTACCGTTTAACAGTACGCACTCGTTTAGTGTTAGACCCCTAAAGAAACTGATGGACCAGAATCCTTACCCATTTAATCAGCTTCCATCCCAACAACCTGATGCTATCCCCCAGCTATAGTCTTTCCAACCAATTTGACTCGTTTGTGAACTTCCACTCTGACATTTTATTTTGATCCTCAGGCCCAGCCCAACCTATAATTTGGCCGCCTAAACAGCAGCATAATTGTTTATCGGAGCGACAGGCTTAGCTGGTCTTTTCAGCGCTTCATCGACTGTTGCATTAGAGATCCTCAAACCTCCAATTATCTGTCTTTTTCTCCCCTTTTTTCTTTACTCCTTGCACTCAAAATAAATGTGACGCTAATGTCAGAAGCATCTTAACTTGACTCTGGATTCTTTCATTCTTGAGGACTTAAGAGTTCTCATTATTGACTTAATTGCAATTTCGTAACAACCTTATTAACATGAATAAAAAGCTGTTGGGAAATTCTGTGCACTTTGTGGACCTTTTGGTCTTTAGTGTTGTTTGTGGATTTCAGATTTAACCGGGATAATGCAGAAACCGAAGTGGACAGAGCCCATAAACTGACCAACACTGCAAACAGACTGGTAACCGGTCTCTTTCTCTTCGTGTCTTTTAGGAGTGGGTGGATTTTGCCAAAGACAAAGCCTGCTGTTCGGGGCGAGAGTGCAGCAAGGTGAAACACACCAATCTCTGCAGAGGGAACCTGCAATTACTTTATAGCTCTTAAGATTCCTGAGCCCTTAGTAAGTGTTTACTGTTGCAGGGCACGATCAGCCTGCAAATTACAACTACTGGCCCAGGCATCAAATGCTGTACAGTCACGCACAGGGCAGGGTAGAGTCTGTGGCCCCTGCTCTGAACTCAGCTGGGCACGACATGCCTCCTCACGTGACACTGCCATGGTTTGATTATGGAATCTGAGGGTGTGGTCAGACTGGGCAGATTTGGTGTGACAAACAAGTGGACAGGTTTCAGGTAATCTCTTAATGAGCTCTGAATTAGTGACTACAGAATGGAAAATTTCAGCTGGAAACTGAGGGTAAGGCACATCTGACTCTGATTTAAAAGAGGTTTTAGACGTCAGTGAAAATCAAGAGCTTCTTATCTGGACCATAAGTGTTTTTTAACTCAGTAAAACTAATATTTGATGCTAGAATAGATCAACTTGGGCTTATGTGGGGTAAGGTTTTGTGCTCAATGGCTGAAATTCAAAAAGATTTGTAGCAAAAATTGAATTATATACAGTACATTTTTCCAAAAAACACCCAAGCAGTGAAGCACGGGGGTGGTAGTATCATAGTGTATGGATGCTGCTCCTCAATACGGGCTGGGCATCTCGCTAAAAACACAAGGCCAGACATATGGTGGAAAATACAGGGAGATACAGCAGTGAGTGTGAACCAAACAACCCCAAAGATCTTGAGCAAATCTATCAGGAAGAAATCAGACTGAATGCTGTGGTTCTACATGTTTTAAATTCCCTTTTATTTTTTTACTTCAAATTAAAATAGGAAATGTTATTAAATATGAAGATGATGTGATGTTCACTAAAATATTCTCAAAATATCACCCATCAGGCATTAAGTTTCACATGATACTGAAGCTATGTGTGATATTATTGGTGAATCATAGGCACTGTGGAACATTTTTGACATGCTTTTAGGTGGTGACAGTGGTGTGCTGTGAGGTTCTCTCTTTTTTTAATCCACCATGGTAGAAGTCACCATGGTCATGCTGTACATGACCCAAGACACATGACAGCTTCTTACATCTGGCAAAGTGAGTAAAGGGCTGGCATATACTACCTTGGAAGCCTCGGTAGCTCGGACTGCGCTAACGACCTCAAAAAACAATCTCTGTGATTACGTTGGGCATGTGTCGTGTTGGAGATTGTAACATCACAGCTATTACGGCCAAATGAGCTCATAAAATGTGTTCCATCAGTTGAGATTTCGTATTCTTATCTGCATGACTGTGTGAAAACCCACCATTGAATTATACCAGTAACTTCACAACCTACAGAAAAACTGCATCGACTGAACAACCGACAACATTGCATCAGTGGTGATGAGTCTTATGATTTCAGTCTCATGATTTATGATCTCATCTGAACTGTGGCATAGTTCATCAAACCATAAACCACTGTAGAAATATATATAGAGTGAGCTGCTTTCTAACAAAAGAAAGTCATCAGAACCTAAACATGACGACATCCAGTAATGGGTCGAGAACCCTCTTCAAGGTCACAGTGAACACACTGTTGCCAATGTGGCTAAAGATGAAGCTTACTTCTGACATACATGCTCATTGGATGAGAACGGGCCAGAGAGCACTACCAGCTGTAGTGGCTGACTCTTGGGCATCTAATTATATCCTTAATGGTGACCTAATGAAGGGGGGTTGGAGTCACAGCCAATGATGTCATGATCATAGTCCTCTAAACAACACTCCTGTCACATCCAGTTGTCCGTGTTTGCACAGCTTTGGAGGAGGGTGTGCGCACACGCATGACTGTTTGCCTGAATGTGTGCACTTCCAGGGCCGATGAGATTACGAGTGTTCTTGAAGAACACCGTGGCAGAGCATGGCTAATCTGTCACCAAATGACTCAGCAAACTATGTTGGGCCAACAGTCCTCCAAAAGAATCACAGGAATGCTCCAGGAATTTCTTGCCCCAAATGGTGAAGAAATATATGCTTAGGTTGCCAGGTTCCTTCTGATCATTTCCAGCATTGAGGAATCAGAAGCACAACATATGACCACGATATGGGGAAGGAAGTGGAGTTGCACAATGTGTTGAACGTTCAATGGCATTCCAATGCAGTAACCTGGCAACCAATACGCCAACTTTCTACTTTGAGGTGAAGATGGAGTGGTCTTCAAAAGACATGGTTAAAGATGAAACACACCGTGTAACATTTTAAGCAAGAAAGGAAAGGGTACCTTGCAAAAGTATGGGAACCCAGTAGATTTGAGCACTCATAACTTTGACCAAGGTATCAGACCATAATGAACCTGTTTGGCTTGATCATTGTTAGGAAAGGTCAGGTGATGCAAATTTCAAAGCTTTATAAATACAAGACTCTAACCTTGTCCCAGAAACAGCAGCCATGGATTCTTCTAAGCAGCTGCCTAGCACTCTGAAAACGAAAATGGTTGAGGCCCACAAAGCAGAAGAAGATAGCAAAGCGATGCCATTTCCTCCACTCAAAATGTAATAAATCAAATCAAAGTTTGTATACCGTATATATACTTTATATAACTTTTTACAACCAGGTCTGCAAGCCTAAGTGCGACAGCGGCAAGGAAAAACTCCCTCAGAGCTGGAGGAAGAAACCTTGGGAGGAACCAGGTACTGATCTTCCTCCGGTCAACTGCTTATACGTATGTCCAGAGAGCTCTGGAGCGGTTGATCATCTAGGATGTCATCAAGGCAACCCTGACGACGCCACTGTGCTTACTGGAACCTTCAATGGAGCAGAAATATTTCTGGACCCTTCCCCAGATCTGTGTCTCAATACAACCCTTAGACTTCACGGCTTGGTCTACTACGGGACCTTATATAAACAAATCATGTCCAGTCAACTGAACTGACCACAGGTGTCCAGTCAAGCTGTAGAAACATCTGAAGGATGTTGAGTGGAAACGAGATGCACCTAAGCTCAATTTTGAGCATCATGGCAAAGGCTTTGAAGATTTCAAACTGTTCTCTCCATCATTGTGGGGCACTGTGTGTAGAATTTAGAGGAAAAATTTTTTTTTGAAATAAGGCTGTAACATAAAACGAGCAAAAAAGGTGAAGCGCTGTGAATTCTTTCCAGACACACTGTATATATTTACAAAGGTTAGTACCACGTTGGGAAGCTCATATCTTCTCTGAGCACATGGTCTTTTTAAAGAGTCTAAAACACAGAACAGCTTTACTAGCCCGGAGATAATGCAGGTTTGGACATCAAATGTCACAGTGCAGTACATCTATTCTTGACTCATTCAGATACAGTACATTACCTGGACATTAGTGAGTGCACTCGATCACCTCCGCTGCGGTTTTAGACATGAACTCCCGATACAGCTCATTAATTTCGTGAATAGGATGTGGTTTCAGACAGAGCAAATGGTAAGTGGAAAGCCAGGTACTGGAAACTCAGCAGGGAGAAATCAGGGCTAATTTGGTGCAAATGCACGGTGAGAAGCACGAGTGCGCACTTGTCTCTGTATAAAACCACATAAAAGCACGGACGTTAATAAGCTTGGGATATGACCACTTCGGGATGAAACGAGGCAGGATGTTAAAGCTGCATCACACCGGTGATAACGGGAGAGCGGATAGAGATCCACCATATGGAAAAGTAAATAAATAAACAAATAAACAAGCAGCACAAAACCCTGGCACGACTGCAGGCAGGAAGCTGAACTGCGTCTGGGCGCGCTGCCGTTTAAGTGGCTTTGTGTCACTCTCCTTTCTCCTAATCTGAGCTTTGCTGGATTGGGAGAGCCAGTGTGAGGTGGTGGTGTGTTTTTCTTCCCCCCCCCAGAGGAGATGTCAAGTGCTGAGATTGATAAGGCTCTGAAGCGCTGAAGAATCTTTCCTCAGCCTATCACTGACAGCATGTGAGCACTGCCTGTTTAACATGATCTTCAGGGAGAGCGAGAGCGTTCAAAGGCTGGAGAAAAAGAGGAGAGATCAGAAACGTGTTGGAATATGTGTCTAAGCCGTCCGTGTTTGTTTACTTTAACGCCATGTCACTCAGATCCATCAACACCATTCCCAAGACATTATCGTTCAACTTAATACGCTGTCATCTCAAAGCACCGAGCCTGTAGTGTATCACTAATGCCACTCAACAGGTCCCCCCCCCATCTCACCCCACCCCTCCCAACAAGTCTCAGTGAAACAAAGTATGTTTCTTCCCCAAAAACGGGATGGCTTAGCCGATTACACAAGAACCTTTTGAAAAGTGTTGGGATCAAGCTGACATAAGACACGACTTATGCAAATTTAGATAGTATTCAAGTCCACGGTGAGTGCACCAGGGGTAGGCATCCCTGGTACTGGAGTGCCAGCTTCCTTGCTCTAACAGACCTACTAAACCTGGCGATTAAGAGGTGAATCAGGTGTTCTTCAGCAGGAGACTGGCATTCCAGGATCAGTTTTGCCACCCCTGACGACCCCTGACCAGGGAACACCGACCGAACGGACATGAATGAACACAAATGTTCAGCTGGTGTACCAAGGCTGATTGTGTCTGTGGGGAAATCTTCATGTTTGATGAAGTTCAGGCATTTCCATACACAGCAGTGTCTCCACAGAAGCCCAGAAGTGCCCTCCTAGTTGCAAAGAACCAAAGTTAGCCCTTCCTGTGCGGAATACAGTTGGAAGCTCTGCCCTGAGAGGCAACACGTGGTTGCAGGATGTCCTGCACACACCCGCAAGGGCAAGACTGAAGTGCGAACCAGTGTTCAGAACCCCACAGGACCCCCACAGGGCACAGATTACGTGGATCAGACACAGCAGTGCTCCTGGAGTGCTTAAACACTGTGTCCACTCACTGTCCACCCTGTGAGACACTCCTACCTAGTGTCTCCACCTTGTAGATGTAAAGTCACAGACAGAAGCTCATGTGTTTCTGCAGTTTGTGTTGCTGTTGGCCGGATATTTCTCAATCCAGTGAGGGTTTAAACACTCCAGCAGCTCTGCCGTGTCTGATGCACTTGTACCAGCTCCACACACACTAACGCACCACCATTTCAGTGTCACAGCAGTGCTGAGAATGACCCACCACCCACATAATACCACATAATGCTCTGTAATTATAGCTACAAAGTGCTCCTGTACGGTAAGAGGAGCTGATAAAATGGTCCTAATGTTATGGTTGATTTGTGTATATCTTTTTTTTCCCAGTGAAATATATGCTTTTTACATTTTTCCTGACGTTGGAAAATGAACAAGCTTTATGCACTTACAATTTAAACTGGAAATGTATGAATAAATGGGCAAATATATGAAGGAATGCAGTGCATTCCAGGTCAGGGTGTCGATTTTGCAGAACGAAGGGGTTTGCGATCAATATTATGAAGACATGTGCAACATCGAACGCCTGTGAACAGACTCACCGCCAATCGATAAGCAGTTAACGGAGTTCTGAGTCTGTTTACAGAAGAAAGATGAGCTGCGTTAAACATACGGAGCAACGTTATGGCAGAACGTCTTAGGAATGTCTCAGGAATGTCAGCTTATCAGTGAGGATCCTTGGCTTTTAAACGAACAGCACCCACAGCTGGAGCGCTAAGGGTTCACACATTAACACAAACACTGGCGAATAAATTGATGGAGCTGTCAAAGGTGGGCTGAATCAAAGCATTAAGGCTTCAGACAGCTTCGCACATGAAACATGAGGGTCAAGCACAGGAGCATGTAAGATGCATGCAGCGGAATGCCTGGGAGCAAAGCACCTCCCTAGCCGGCATTCGTGCAGGGAGGAAAGGAAGGCGGTAAGCTGCGAGAGCTGCTAGAAGGACTTCAGGTTTGTGCTCTTCGTCCACAAACATTAGCATAAAGAATGAATACATAATAAGTGGAGAATTAAGATTGAAGAACATCAGCACTAAATATAGAGCTGCCTTTCTTCCAAACTCGGCCTTCGTCGTCGTCGGGTGGAGATGCAGTCTGTTCAGTCTGACCATTCAGCCTGACGGGTCAGCTGGAGGAAGCCGTGGGCTTTATGTCCAGTTTAAAGCACCTAAACCAGTACAAAATAATGTATGTTGACTGGTTAATTTTCATAAATACCCCCAGTTTGGTTAGGAATGAGGGAAACAGTAGTTCCCGATTTTCCAGAACCGGTAAAGCCTGTGGGTGCACTTTCGTACGTCTTCGTTGGTCAGTGAGAGAACGTGTGATTATGATGCTGTTTGTTTTTAATGCCATATTAAGACATTCTTTCATTCATAAATGAGAAGTAATGAATGGTTTACTGTTAAATATGCATTTTTCAATCTTAATTTCCTCAAAATTGATGAAATTCATCGCTCCATTTAAGGAATCTCTGATTTTGTTTATTTTACTAAATAATATTTCAATTTTCACCAAACAGTGCTTCTGCTTCTTTCATTCCACTCCACAGCCTTAACCAAGGGAGGTCCAGTCCAGTTTCACACACTAGCAGGGCATTTCTTATTAATATGCATGTTGCGTCAAAATTCCTTAATGGATGGACCCACAGAGAAGCTCCAAAATCTTCTTAAGCCTTCATTTTTACCCCGACTGACAGTCTGGCCCAGTCTGTGCTGGTTGGCTCCAGTCGACAGCTGGAGAGAGTCGAGATGTGTGTGAGGAAGAGTCTGATTTTTGGCCTCATCATCACTCTTCTGGCCAGTTGGAGTTGAACCGTTTTATCAACTTTTTGACCTGCAGTATCTAGAAGTATATAGTGGACAGCAACTCTGTCTAAACCAGTTCCGTCAGTAGCCAATGAAAACTGCACGAAAAGCAAACCCAGGATTAAGATGAAGAAAGAGAGCCACAGTGTTCACTTTTCATTTTACGTTCCACCTTAAATGACGCAGCACCTTCATTCTGGCGCTAGAACATGTCTGATACAGCATTTAAGGAGGAATGGACGTTTCGTGGAGCCAAAATCTGCCTTATATGAGTGGCTTATTTCCCACCAATGACCTCAATCACGGGTCAGAGCAAATGACCGCCGCGACCTGATGAACGTCCATGTTTAATCGGAGTCCTTCAAGTAACACAAGGTTCCGCTTGGTACCTCAACACACCACTCATCTTTGGACACCTTTGGACAGCCTGTAGTAGGGATACACAATAAGGACGATCTATTTCTATACTGGAACCTATACCGAGATCAGCTAACATATTTATTTTATTCATGAGTGTCTGACGTTCTAGGTATGTAGCATCACTCTTAGTACTGGACTACATTTTCTGTTAGTTGCTCCACAGGAAGTACACGTCACACAACAACCATGGCTTGGTGGATCAACCAGATTCGTGTTACGAGGACAAATGTGCACATTTTTCTCTTAAGGAACAATTCTCTTACCACTCCAAATAAAGTTGAAATGTGACATGAAAGGATCCGATAACCTGCATATAACCTGCGCAGATCCCACATTAAGAAGAGAACACTCGTTAAGCTGCGCCAAGGACACACTTATTAACGTCATCCGGGGCCCATACCTAGAAATATTTATGGTCTAATTCCATATTAGGGCTAATTCTTAACGCTGCAGGGAGACTCTCAGTATCTCCAGCACTGGCATTAAACCATTCCTTAAACCTCAACCCCTCAATCCCTCTTTTAATAGCCCTCTTTCCCTCCCTCTCTCTCTCTCTCCCTCTCTAGTGGGCATGTCAATGCTTATTCTAGTTTAAAATCAAATCGTCCCCTCGGCTGCCTGAACGGAAGCCAACGACACTGTTTATTAACTCCTACCCTACGGACCTGGAGAATTTTGATCTTCCACATTGCTCATTTGTCATGCTCTCACAGGAGGGAAAAAAAAACCACACACACACACACACACACACACACACACACACACACACACACACACACACACACATTACACACACACACACAATAAAACACACACACACATTTTCCCTGCCTTTCCCAGATTTGCTGAATTTGAAAATGTAATCACGATTTTAATTGACAGAGACAAGCTTGAAATTAACTGTAGCATAAAAGCTGCTTAATGATGGAGTATCTGCAACTTCTACAACCAATCTTTGGCAGGAAAAAAAAGAGCAGGATTAACAGCATTCCTTTCTGTAAACTTCCTTCAAAAACGCCGTGAACCTAGTTCTGGAGTAAAGATAACACAATGAACGTGGGGGACATAAATAGCTGAGAACAGGTCTCCGCATAAATCAGGCGATGGAAGAGAAGCTGGGGCAGAGCCCTGAGGGGCCACTTCACCCCAGACCCTCTCTGCTGACTCCCGCCTGTGGAGTTTGAATGCATTTAAATCAAGGGGAAAAATAATTTGGAAAATAATTAGAGTAATACTAATTAGGCGTGTGCTCTGGCCCATTATTTAAGTTGAAAGGGCAGGAAGAAGGAAGGCCGGGGGTGGCCAGGGGCTAGACGGCTGCCCCAGGGCAGGACGTTACTGCTGGCTGAGTATGGGCTGACCACCACAAAATCCTTCAAATTATTCACTTTGGACTTCAGACGACAGAAATGTCTGTAAAAGAACAATAATGAAATGAAGCCACAACAATAATTCAGACAGATTTTTGCTTTGATCGATCTGAATGTAATTTTTATCCGTTCCATCTTATTAAGATCGTCCCCTACAGATAATCAAACCAATATCAGGGCCTAAATCCAATTTTTCGGTGTCCTTGCTCCCCTGAGGTCCACTTGTGAGTCATAATTCCGAATTAAATGACTAATTTAATTCACTCTATTCCAAACTCGCTCTATTCCTTAGAACAGGGCTGTCAACCTACACCCGGAAAGAGCCAGTTTTCATTCCGGCTGAGCAGAAGCACATACGAGCGGCTGTATGAAGACCGGCTAACTGATTAAGCAAGTGGAATCAGGTGTTGCTGCGGGTGGCTTAGAATAAAAATGCCTCGAATAATCGACGGGCTCCGATTGGTGGTCTTGTACAACATGTCATTCGAAAATCAGCAGCTGAAGCTCCTTATGAAATCATCATGAACGAGTGGGCGGAACGTGTGCAGACGAATATACACTTACTAAACACTTCAGAATCACAGAATCAGACAAATATGGGCCGCAGGTATTTCCACGTTAACCATCAGAACGAAGAAAATATCGATGATTTCGGTGAATTCGAACGTGGCACCGTTGTTGGTGTCAGAAGGGCTGCTTTGAGTGTTTCTAGAACTGATGATCTGAGATTTTAAGCACAACAGTCTGCAGATTCCCTCTGAATGGTGACATAAAGACACCTTGTTGACAGAGGTCAATAAAGCTTAGCCCGATTGGTGTGAGATGACCGAAAGGCTATAGTAATGGGAGGCTGCAGTGGGAAGAGGCTCACCAATATTAAGAGTCGCCTGAAACATTCTGATTGTGGGGTCCGAATTTGGGACCAAAGGCATATAAATATGGTACATAAACCCAAACAAATCCTCTCCTTGGAACTACCAGGTTCTATCTGACATTTTGATCTAAACTTATTTACATATTCTTATTCTGTTACTTCGTAACATCATGTGACGTGGTTTTTTCTTTTAAACAGAAAGCTTCTATCTCCATATTTGTCAAAGCCACTATGTAGACTTTAAGACTCAACCTGACTATAAAATATAACATACCAGTCGTTAAATGCCCCACATTACCTGAAAGACCTTCTAAATCCCTACAACCCGTCACGTAGACTGCGTTCTCAGGACTCGGGCCTATTGACAGTCCCGAGGATTAAAAAGAACACTGTTGGGGGACTGTTGTAGCCTTCTCTTATAAAGCCCCCCAGCTCTGGAACAGCCTTCCTCCTACTGTTCGGGACTCAGACACACTCTCTGTCTTCAAATCACCACAGAAAACCTTTCTCTTTACGCAGGTTTTTCATGAATACCTCTAAGGGGGCACTAATCTTTCTCCCTCTCCCCACCCCCATGTCCCGAGCTGCCCCGGAAGCCTGTCGGATACTGCTCCACCCCTCTACTCATCCACTTCCTAGAACCAACTGCTAGATTAGACTACGCAACCTGCATGGACTTCAACACTAGCTTGCATCCAACTCAAATTTCCACTTCCATTATCCACTCACACTTGTATCACAGCTACTGCAAGCAAAATTTTATTTCCTCTCAATTTCATTTTCTATTATACATTCTATGCCCATGTAGGTGCCTTCTGCTCTCCGGTGTGGACCAGAGGAGGATGGGTTCCTCTCTTGAGCCTCTCAAGGTTTCTTCCTCTTAGTCTGAGGGAGTTTTTCCTTGCCACTGTTTGCCCGCTGGCTGTTCGTTTGAGACTTGGACTCGGATTTATGAAAAGCTGCTTTGTGACAACTCCGTGTTGTAAAGTGCTACAAAAATAAACTTTGATTGATTGATTGAATATCTCAAAACTGCTCAGATACGACCTTGAAGCTCCAAGGAGACAAATTCCTTAGAAATCCAGACTATTGTATCATTTACAAGAGCAAGAACCTGAAAGTCTGGCCCTGCTTTCGGGACTTCAGAGGTGAAGGGGTTAAGCTGGTTTGCAATAGTGAAGGTTGCATGTTCACCTGCTGCACAGCAGGCTTGACTTGTCCGAAGCGATCAGTAGCAGGCCTGGTCTCCCTGGAGGCAGGCGGCGCGATCGTCCTGCCTGCCCTTTGAGCCGGGACACAGGCCCGTGCTAGCGGCTCATGATGCTCCAGTGGAGTGAGAGCGATTAAGCTGGTCACGAGCACCGCGACTCTGTTCAGCTCTCTGATCTCCGCACAGCCATGAGAGATGACATTTAGAAGCAAGTGGGAGTTTCACATTACACTGAACCACGAGAGCCCAGCTCTGAAGCCTTTCAGAGAAGAAGACTACCTGGGTCTCCTCGTGTGGCCAAGATGCTTCGGGAGAGGCTGCTGCAAGAACACGCTTCACACCGTTCTAGATAAGGGTTCATCAGACCACAGTACCCTACATATAAAGCACGTCCAGTCATTCTGACCACATTTTCTATTTCCAAAAGACAGGAAATGCAGAATTCAACATAAACAAACAACCTTTTATGTCTAATTTATAATATTTAATGCTGTATCTTGCAAAGCATACGTGTATAAAATAACAAAAAACATATTAAATATACTGATATTGATAACTTTGAAGCAGCAAACGACTACATATGACACAATCAATATAACTTCGCCTGGATGATTCTCACTGAACCTAATCCAATAAAAGAGAATTGGATTGTAGCTTAGTCATCAGACTTTTCAAGTATATTATTACTCAGATTTTGGTTTTTTACACCCGTCATTGTGGAAACGGAACCACATAATGATGACTTTCCTGAGGAAAAGCACTCCATCCATGCTATGACTGTAAAAGCATGACAAATGACCACAATTCACAGAGGTTCAAAAAACGAAAACAAAAAAAAGGCAAGCCTAGTTTGGCCAAATCGCCATTGGCTGCAGAGAACCGTCAATGGAATTTCAATAATGGGGAGGACGGGATCAAAATATATGCATTTCATTCTGGAAGGATGCTGTGGCATACATTAGGACCTCTATTATGGCACATCTATTCGCTGTGCCATTTAATGTGACCCTGCCTGGTAGAGCCTAAAGACAGAGCACGTATTGAAATACCTTAAATAAAACAAACAAAATACTCATATACAGGGTTTTAGACATGAAAACCCAGGACCTCATGAACATCTCACTATTAATATATGGTTCCTATTACGTGAAATTGCAGAACGGGAGCATGTGCTCACACACACACGCAAAGGCAGTAATAGCACACCCCTGCGGCAGTGGTCAGTTACCTCAGTGCCCAGGGAGCAGTTGGGGGATATGTGCCGTGCTCAAGGGCGTTTCGGTCACGGATGTCAGTCTTAGGATTTGAAAATAACCACATCTGCCCAAGTATTGGGTTAAAAGAACTATTGGAACAAAGTTTTCTGAGAGCAAAATGGATATTTTAGTATAAATGCAAATAATTATGTTTGTAGAAATGAAAACACTGCTTTCCAACATAAAAACCTTATCCTGTATGTGAAACGTGGTGGTGGTGGTGGTGGTGGTGGTGGTACTATGGTTTGGGCCTATTTTGCCACATCTGGTCCAGGATAGTTTGCCATTATTTATGGAACAATAAACTGTGAATTATAAAAGCAATATCCATGAGCTGAATTTCAAGATAATGTGGGCCATGCAGCAAGACAACGGCCCTGAGCACACACGAGCAAGCACAATGAGGGAAGCACAACCAGAAAATCAACAAGACAGAAGACAAGACCTTCTGGAGAACCACTATCTAGAGCGTTTAATATTTCATCAAAGCCTGGTGTAGGGGTAAAAGTACAGTGAGCAGGGGCACCTTCCACACTGAACCAAAAGAAGTCGGAGGACATCCCGCCTGGAGGTTCCTTCGTCCTCCCAGAAAAAGAAAGTGCTGATGCCGGATATCATCACTACTACAACACACACACCATTGTCATCCTCTCTTCCCCTCTGCTCCCTCGCTCTGCCTCTTGACTAGTGCAGGCTGGTCTCTTCTGACAGGCAGGCCGCAGCCCTGGGGCCAGGAGTGGATTTGGGAAGGTAAACATGTCCAGCCCAGTGAGCTAAAACCAGTGAGATGACACACTGCAGGCAACGATCGCAGTGCACCACACCATCCCCTCCGAGCCTGAGCACGGCCTTCGCTGCTACTGCACAGGCCAAGGACAAGCACATGTATGCACACGCACAAGCAAACCTTGGCTCTCGATTCAAACCAAAAAGGATATGATGTCGGACAAACTGCACACTCATCATAACAGAAGTCAGAAGTCAGTGGGCTTTCGGTTTCAGCTGTAAAAGCCTGAAACTGGAAGGGACCTCCACTGTGATTCACGCCGGCCCCAGGCAGCTTAGAGGTCTAATATTTAACCTTACGACTTCCATCACCTGTTTAGGGGAAGGCCCAGCAAAATGTGTCACACTCTACACTCTACTACGGCTGACTCATTTTGGCAAGTCGAGTCGAGATGAGTGCATTT
Source organism: Acestrorhynchus altus (assembly GCA_034509495.1). Classification (NCBI taxonomy): domain Eukaryota; kingdom Metazoa; phylum Chordata; class Actinopteri; order Characiformes; family Acestrorhynchidae; genus Acestrorhynchus; species Acestrorhynchus altus. The sequence goes on from CM067513.1 coordinate 3,355,046, forward strand.
CCTCTTTCCACGTGTGCTTATATGGAACGTTATCTTCATCATTACTAGAGTTAACTGTGACATATATATCTGTTTCCTTCAAACCCAACCCACTGACTTTCACTTTAACAATTAACAGTTATTACAGCCGAATTCAGGAATGAATAACAGATTGTTGGGACATCAACATTGCAAATGAGCTCATTAGAAAATGCGACGAATAATAAAGAATGTGGGGTCAGACATCGGAACTGTTTTGCGTTCGTTTAAAGGTCAGCTTGCTTCGTTTATCGGGGGGGGAAAGCCCAGGCCAGGGGCAAGCCACAATCCAAGCGGTGAAGCATGGGGGTGGCAGTATCATAGTGTAGGGATGGCTGAAGAATAACAAGGTGAATCTTATACAAACACTAGGTAGCTCTACAGAACATTGGGTAGAACCACAAGTGTCAAGCAAAACAACCCGGAGCGACCTTCAATCAGATCACACTTTACTTCTGTCTTTAGTTTTCTTGGACACTGTCAGGGTTCAACATTTTCACAAACGGAAAACATCACTATATTAATGTCTATGCAAAAACCAAGGACGACTGAAGAGTTTCTAGGGAGGACACGTTCAGCCAGTGGAAGACTACGAAGTAAACTGGCACATTTCAATTTACAGCTATGATTCAAAACACCATCTAAAAGATGAAACATGATGAGGACCACAGGCACTCCAGTCAGAAAGGATAAATCTTTGGCAATAGAAATAAGAAGGCTGAGTCTGAAACGCTCACAAAGCTGCATCCTCTGGGAGACGTAGGCGGGAAAACAGTATTTCTCACACATCTTAATCTGTTATGACTCCTGTGTGGTCTGGCCATGCCACACGGCTCGTTATAGCATGACGAGCATCACAGACATGAACGTGTGACAGGGAGATGATGGAAGGCGTCGTACAATAATAAATAAATAAATACCTGGAAGGAGCCGCTCTGGTGCTCGAGTTCAGCAGCGTTCCACGTACGCAATCTTAACTAATGATTCATTAAGATCGATTAACTTGGGGAAAACGTCGGGTTTCTTTTGCAACTAAAGCCGTTCTGTGTTGTTTAAAAGCTGAAGGGAGTTCAGGGTAGTCAGCACGGACCAAGTGACAGGCTTCACTTCAAAAGCTGAAACATCTGAGCTTCTGTCGAGTTCGCAGTCTCGTGACAGATGAGGAAAGTGCGAAAATGACAATCTTTATCATCTAACAAGGTGAAGGCACCGTTTAAAGGGCTATGTCATGGGAAACTCCATCGTTTGTACTTTTTTGAAAGAACCTTTTTGAAAAGCCGTCTTGATGCTTTGTGTAGGTCTCTCAGATCCGTCCTATAGCTGGTATGTGCCTTCGTTTAGCACGTCACCAACAGCGTACCATGGTAATATCTGCATGACCAGTATGGCACACAGGACTTTGAGTAGACCATCAAGCTGAGACCCATTTGGAACTCTTCCAACTGCTCAAATTGCACATGAACTCTTCTCCAAGGCACACTTTGCTTACAAAGGAGGCTACCAACACAACAGCACAAGTAACGGAAAGCGGGCACTCATATAGGATGCCCTTATATAGTCAGATACCGTGATGAGGTCTCTCTCTGCTTACACCAAATGTGGAAGGTTGCCAGTTTGATTCCCTGAACTGGCAGGACTTGACTGAAATGCCCTGAAGCAAGAGACTTCACTCCCAAGCTGCTCCTCAGGCACCCTGGATAGGGCTACCCATCACTCACCCACATGGGTGTGTGTGTGTTTTTCACGGCATGGATGAGTTAAATGTGGGGGAAGCACACTGGGTCTACGTGCACGTTTACGTTCATGAGTGTGAAACCATTCACGTTGTATAATATTAAACAAGCTTCATTTGTGTTGGTCGATTCCTTCTGGGTGCAACTATTTTTTGATGATGTGTATAAAGGTGCTACAAAGGGTCTTTTGAGAGGTGCCATAAAAGGTGCCCGTTTGCCAAAGACGTGCACATAACAAACGATTTAAAGTGGTTCCTCGCACTCTAGTCCTCCAGAATGTAGAACGAAGAAGTTCTTTATGGAACCAAAAACGGTTCTTCTGTGGCACTGCTCAAAGAACCCTGTGTAGCAGATAGAGATGAACTTAAAACCACAGCTCTGTTACATGAACTGATTAAACGTAAAGACTGGCTTCAACACAAGCACATATTTGACATTTTTCATGCGGAACAGAACCTAAACATCCTACTCCAGTAGTGACCTCACTGCCACTGCCACGCAGCTGGACTGAGTTAGTCCACTTTGACTGTGTGTGTGTTGCACTGAGGGACAGAATGTTAAGATAGTGATGTTAATGATGGCTGCTGTTTTCCGTATGTTTACCATCATTTCAGCTCTCTTGGGGAGGACAAATACAGCCAAGACTGGAAAAGGCCATAGAGCAAGGGCCTCCTGAGGCCGTACAAGCTCTCTCACACACACACACACACACACACACACACACACACACACACACACACACACACACACACACACACACACACACACACACACACACACAGTTCAGGAGATAGAGTGAGAGAAAAAAGAAAGGAAGGGGAGGAGAGAGCCACAGGGTAACTGTGCAGAAGAGAGAGAGAGAGAGAGAGAGAGAGAGAGAGAGAGAGAGAGAGTGTGTGAGAGAGAGTGTGAGAGAGAGAGAGTGAGAGAGAGAGAGCCTGCAGACACAGCGCAGCTCAGACTTGATAGGGAGTGACGGGCTGCTGATTAGTCAACTCACAGCCCCAATGACCACCGTCTGCATGCATGCTCACATGCGCACTCTCATACACACATTTCTGTGCATGCGCACTCTCATATACACACACACAGACACACACACACACCCACACACGCAAGCAAGCAAGCCCAATGCAAACAAAGTAGTGCATGTACACACAACCGATGCAGTCATGCATGCACGCACACCTTACCTACATTACAAACACAAACACACCCCTTTAACACTGCTTAACGTGATACTTTAATGACTGTATGGCTGTTAATCTTAAATGTGTGGTACTATATAAACAGTGTAACCACCGGCAACCATAACATTATAACCACCTCCGTGTTCTCACATTCACGGTCCATTTATCAGCTCCTCTGACCACACAGGAGCTCATTCCAGAGTGTAGTTCATCTGTTTCTCTGCAGACTTTATTCTCACTCCTTTCACCCTGATCTTCAATGATCAGGACCCCACAGGACCACCACAGAGCAGCTATTATGAGGGTGGTGGGTCATTCTCAGCACTGCAGTCACACTGACACGGTGGTGGTGTGTTGGTGGAACAGCCACAGCAGTGCTGCTGGAGTGTTTAACACTGTGTCGATCTGATCCCTCTGCCCCAGACACTCCTACCGAGTGTCTCCACCTTGTAGATGTAAACTCTAGTCCTTCATCAGTGCTCACAGGACGCTGCCCACAGGACACTGTGGCTGGATATTCATGGTTGGTGGACTGTTCTCAGTCCAGCAGTGACACTGAGGGGTTTAAACACTCCAGCAGCACTGCTGTGTTTAATTCACTCGAACTAGCACAACACACTAACACACCATCACCATGTCATTGTGACTGCAGTGCTGAGAATGACCCTCCATCCACATCATAGCTGCTCTGTGGTGGTCCTGTGGCGTGCTGGGGTAATAATATTATGGGTAATCAGTGTGTATATGTGGGAAATTCTGATCATTACTGATCGTTTACATATTTGGGTTTGAATTTGACAAACCTTGTAGGAATTAGACTAGACAGTAGGGACAGGGTTAATACCCTTGGTTTCAGAAGACAAGGAACAAGCAGGTGTCCCAATACTTCTGTCCATATGATGTATTGTATGAACGCAGAAATCACCGGCACATCAAAATGATTTTCCTGATTTATATAGGGTATTCAAATTCTTAACGAAGCACCGATACATCGAAGCAGACATTTGATGGTAACTACAAGTGTTACGACTTGTGGCTGCCCTACCTTCAGCAGATAGATGGGAATGTTGCTGAAGTCCACAGGGAGTTTGAGCAGGAAGCGAGCAGAGAACTCCCCTGTCTGCAAAACACAAGAATGAAGTTAATCAAAACACACACACACACACACACACACACACACACACACACACACACACACACACACACACACAAAGCATATGGTGAAGGCTGTAATCAGACTCAAACAGCTGTTCAGAGGAAATAAACTATGCCAGGCTTGAAGTAAACATTTTGAAGGTTTTTAACGAACAGAGCAGATAGGCCCCACCCCCCTTTCACCTGTTTGACCAGGCTGCATTCACAAATTCACAACAACATGAAAACGTACTTCTCAGGAATAACACTAACAAATACACAAATAAAGGTTCTTTTTTTATTCTACTTGGACTTTTATTTTGTAATTGTGTTATTTTGTATTAAGTAAACGTCCTCGTCGATCTAATCATTACAAATAACTCATCATTTCAGCTCCAAAACACTTTGCCTGATCGATTTGCAACAGGGTTACTTAGACTTAATGTGTTTTTTGTCCTTATAAGCAAGAAATAACACAAGACGTTGTACGGGCGTGTAAACGTTTGATCAAAACATGGTCAAATTCATGCCAATATTTGAATTCTGTTAGTTATTACATCTCAAATGAAGACAAATTTGAGTAGCTTATGAAAATAAAAAAAATAAAAATTCTTCTAGTGAATAAACGTACGTCAAACGTCCCACAACATTGTCCGAGGTCTAAGATAAAGAGCTCTGAAATCTTCACTATTCTTTGTTGACAGTCACATTCATACATTCCTGCAGTTGCATCATCATGATTTAAGCACTTCTTCAGCATTTCCTAATCGTGTCTGTTATCCCACAAACCACAGCTATATTTCCCACATCCCTTTCGAGGTAGAGCCCCATGAAGCAACGCATACACCCACATACACACCCACACACACACTGCACTGTTCCCAAATTTACTTCTGTTGAGAAATGACTTCAAACACGGCAGCAGAACACTGTGCTCCTGTTGGGTGGGTGGGTGTGTTTGAAACAAGTTGTGCAATTTTCTCGTTTCTACAAGTGGTCTGATGAGATTGTGCTCCAAGGTGGTTGGTTGCATGGCGTGGCTGTGACACTGACCCTGGCACAGCTGTTCTATGAGGGTATCAAAGCTACTGAATTATGCAAAGGATTCGAGGACATATTAGTGCGTGACAAGCATTTGAAGGACAGTTTCATGCATTTCAGCTTTGTGTCAATAGTTTAAAATACACAGTGGTCCTAAAACATCAAAAACATGGACAAGCCAGAAGACTACTGGTACAGACAACGTTACGTGCACCGATGAGACTAAAAATAGTTCTTTTTGCTGTAAATGTCAGGCATTTAGAACAGTGTTACAGCATGAAACTGTGAAGCACGATGGTGATAGTATCATGATTTAGGCCACTTGTGCTGCGCCTGAGCCAGGATGACATCTCAAGAGAATGTGGGTCAGGCCACAATGACGGTACGCACACAAGTGGTTCCTGCTTTGGAACGGCCAAATCAAAGTCCTGACCTTAATCCAATAGAAATTTGAGTTTCATTGTTCATCTGTTTCATTGTTCTATGTTAAACATACAATGTTTAGTATCGTAATTACATTTATTTATGAAATTACACTTATTCTAATATGAAATTACATTGAGTTGAATTCCTCGCTGATAATTCATCACACAATGTCGTTTGTTACGATATAACTATGATAGACACATCATGTGTGTAGGTTACTCTGATGGTGAGTGATGAAGCCCAGAAAACACCATGTAACTGCCGTCAAAGTGCAGATCTCAGCTTCTAAGCGTTAAGGTGGGTGAACTTTATCTGGGTTTACAGTTTAGTAATAACAATTACTAACAGTGTTCATGTAAATTTTAATTACAATTGTAATTGTATTCGAGTAAACACAGATTAAATGGTGATATTGTAGATTTCAGGAGTGTGAGAGGCTGAGTGAGGCAGCTGGTGCAATGAGAGCAGGAACCATGACCCAGTACAGCTGGGGACGCTGGGTGAGAATAGTACACTCGGTAAAGCTGCAGGAAGTTCTTAAAGACTGTGGAAGGAGAACAAACTGCTCTTGTAAATAACTTGGTGTTTGTCATTTCTAAAAACGGTCATCAACATGTAACAGTCGTGCATGACAATCATCAGAAAACACCATATTTATTAAAACATTTATTAAAGCATACAGTCGTTTTTAAAGAGAATATATCAGCTGATCCAGAAGGTTTATGGATGCAGTGAAGGTGGACATGGAGATGGTTGGTGTACCTGTAGAGAAGGGAGGGGATAGGAGATGGAGGCAGATGATCCGCTGTGGCGTCCCCTAAAGGGAGCAGCCGAAAGAAGAAGACGACTGGATGAGGCCTTTCGGTAAACCCAAACAGGGTAGAGGGACCTGGTAAAAGCTTTTATTTTGAAGGGCTACAGTGGCCACACTGGGAGAATCAATCATAGCTCAACGGTCACCAAGTCTCCTGAAGATCTACCTACATGTTTCCCCTCAAGTGCAAATCTAACACCACATTCTGATCAATAAGAACTTCTGAAGACACTGATTCAATGGATAAAACGAGGATGATGAGAGTTGGAGCTAAAGTCTTCAGGAAGACAGGTCTTCGCAAGCAAGGCTGATGACCACTGCTACACCACATACCAGCCATTGGTCCAAACCTGGTGTTTTATTACTTTAAAAACTCAGAATCTCAGAATAAACCTCCGTGCATGTGTGTGCAGTAGGTACTTTTAAATTCTGTTGAAATAAATCAGATGGAGATGATGTTTATAAAATGTCTATTTACCCAGCTGTTCTTGCGTCCAGCGTAGATTTCCATGCTGCGACCATAGTTGGGGTCCTCAAGCAGGCTGTCGTACTCAAAGAGCAGGCGTGAGCTGTCCCTCAGCCTCTGACACTGGTATTGATGGTATTGTTGCAGGAGCTCCTTCACCAGTTGCAGGAGGCACTCGGGGTCTGCAGCATCCCAGGCCACCAAGTGCTACACACAAACAGATAAACGCACAGTTGGTTGTAAGTGTAATGGACCAAGCAAGCTCAAGTGCTCGTGGACACTGCAGGCAAGCAGGTGTATCCATCACCTTTCGCCAATAAGTGCAAAGCTGCTGAATACTTGCTGCTTGAGGGACACTGACACGGGCAAGGGCAAAGCTTCTCAAAGGCTTTCATAGAAAATATCAAATGTATAAAGTGTTTTCTATCCTACGCTTTAACGGACTGGATGTTTCACACGTTATAAAAGCAAGGCCATGGTAACAAAGGCGTACGATAGACGGGATATTTCAGATATTACCACTATAGCATACACAAGGACACACGTCTGAATGGAAAAAGGAGACTGGGGTTGCACCTTAACTTTGTAACCATGTGATCTGCACTTTCTGTGCCGCTACATGCTGGTTCTCTTGACTTTATAACTCCAGATCAGAGTAACCTACCGACACGATGCACGGAAAACTTAAAATTCCCTGATTTTCAACTAAATTAAATCCCAGTTTAAATGCCGTAGCAGCCAGTCAGTGCATGTTTACTGCTCTGTCCACGTGTACACGCTTGACCTGTATTCGGACTCATTCAGAGGGGGTGGGGTGATGGTCCCTGGTTTTGGGTTACAAAGGAAAACGAGAAGGGTAGGGCTGTTTACGCTCTTTCTTTGCTCACACAGTGTACAAATTCCAAAATAAAAGTCCTGAGAAGGGATAATATCTATACATAAATAAGATAAAAAAAACTAAAAAAAAAACATTCAGGTTGTTCGACTGGTGTCAAGAACTTGTTACAAAAATGCTTGTGTAATTGAATCTATCAATAATCATAGTCACTGTTGCATTTGCAGCTCAAAACACTCTGGATGATCAGTTTTTCAACAAGATTTATGAGGCGTCAACTGTTTTTATAGTTTCTACAAGCAAATAAATGTTTGAAGGTTTTTTCTTCATTTAAATTGGACCATTTCATACAAATCTCTAAGATTTACATTTCAAATTTAGTCATATTAGACCATTTGGGATGTGTGACTGTCTCCTCTCTCAATCTCCCCAATTGGCCTAGCGTCCATATACCTAAATGGCTCTGAAAGCCTTGTAGAACATCCCAAGCTCCAAATGCATCCAAATGCTACACACTAACCTCAGTGTCCCCAAACATCTGGCTCAGTAATATGGTTATGTTCCAGTTGCAGAATAGCTTACAATATCCTCACACAGAGGTAGGAGAACACTTGGTGTGGACTTTACCATCAGTCTGATGTGTGAAGGGAAGTGATGTTATCCACTACACTGTACCATCCGCCGTTATTCTGCCTCTGTGTGAATGATGCTGGCATTGCATTTCTTCTAGATCTCTAGATCTCAGGATCTTTAGTGAGGACCATGTAAACGTGTGTTTAGTTGTACAAAAATGGGTCCTTTGGTTGAAGTTCCATCAACTTTGAACCAGCATCTTCACTGAGCTGCTGGGCAGCCAGGTTTCGCCTTTTGCTCCTAATCTTATTGAGGAACATAACTTTGTTTCCTAAGAAGTATCGTAAGAAGACGATTCTCGGGTTCCTAGGGCTGTAAATGTGGCTGATTCGGGTTATGAACATTCAGGAGCCTTCAAACATCTGGACTGGTCTGCAAAATCCTCAGATTTGAATTCTTTTGAAAGACGAGTCAAATACCGTGGAAGGCAATGCTGAAATCTGGCAAAACTACAATCCTTTGACGCAAGATTGGCTGAACGTTGATGTCGCCTACATCCAGAAACTTGTCCAGTCCATTCCAAATCTGTTATGCCATAGCTGTTATTCGTACTCATGGGGGGGATGATGCACGATGTTAGCTGAACTGTGGACCGACGAATGAGAAACTGCAGATTAAGAGGTTATGAAGGACATGGACTGAATTGCTTTAACGTCTGCACTTGTGTTGTCAAAATCGGAGAAAATGTGAGTGAACCACAACTACAACAATCCAGACTTGGTGAGCCAGCCAGGCCTGATCTTCCTCCTCTGGGGAAAATGGCAGCCCCACAGGATATCCTGATGCAGCGAGGTCGCTTTCATCCCCTGACCCTTTGTGCCTCGGTCCAGACGCCAGGACTGCGGAATTCAGCCCTTCTCTGCCAAGGCATTTCAACAATGTGCTGCAAAAAGACGGGAACTATATGCTGCTGAAGATTAATGCGCAGAGAGGAAAGGACTGGTCACTCAGAGCGAGAGATAAGGAAGCTTGCAGCCTTGTGCCGATGCCATGTGGTCGACACAGCGCACAATGGGTTGGTGTTTGAGGATTTCAGAAGCAATTAAGGACAGGATGTTTCTGCACCGTGTAGTAAACACAGGACTATTAATCCGAGTGCTGGCATTCAGATTGGGGATACGTGTAGCAGTAAGCAGAGCTGAGTGGGTGTTCGCCCGCAACGATGCTCGCTCTTCCAGAGGCTGCGTGAGTGGGGGGAACCTCGCATGCCAGCACGGTCTACTTCTTTCTTTTTCCGCAGACCTCGCTTCCTACAAGCCCAGCTCATTTGCATAGGTGATCCAAATTTGCATGAGCTTTCCTGACGAGGGCAGCGAACAGGTATGCAAATAACATAGCGGAGGGGCAACGAAAAAAAAAAAACAACAACAAATGGCCACCTTTCTGCAAAGCGCTCCACCATCCTCCTCGCTTGGCCTAATTCTACCAAACAGTGCTCTGCCTCTCCAAAGGGACATTGCTCCCTGATGCGTGAGGCGCACGAGAACTCAAATTAAATTCTAGTGACAACGTTGTGGGTAAAAAAAAAAAAAAAAAAAAAAGAAAGCCTGGAAAAACAACAAGCAATAAACACATCTACTCCAATGAGCAAATAAACATTTGGACGATCGGTAAAGGACAGGCCTCGCGAGTCGAGGGTTAAGAACAAGACAAACAAGTCTATCTGTCGTCGGCAGGCTAAAAACAAAAACGCACGCCACGTCTTAATGAGTTTGTCACGAGCTGTTTTGGACTTCCAGATAACACCGATGCAATTCAGCCTGATTTCCACCGTTTCCGTGATTCACTGTGTCACAGGCGGGCAGGACAGAAGCGGACACAGAGGATGCTGGACGTCCATTCGGGGACACATTAAGTAACTTATTGAGCCCATAATCAGGAGCACATAGTTGTGCTTTATAGATGAAATCTAAATATTTCCAGCCTATAAAGGGAAAGAGAAATAGCATTAAAAGCAATAAATTTATTTCCTCTAAAACTTCATTTAAAAGGGCTCTTGTATTCAGAAGTGCTCTCCTCCAGGCTATATGTGCTTTAAACCAGCTGCCCCAGGCCACACTTGTTACAGAAATAGTCATTGAGAGGAAATATGGTGCCTCATAATAGAGTAAATGGAGCAGACATTGCAAAAGCACTTTGTGTCCTGCTTCCAATGAACCTCAATTCTACATTCTGGGAATTTCCCCTCTACAGCTCTGCTTGGATCTTTGAGTTAAGCTGCACTGACCCTCCTAATCACCCCACTCGTGTCTTTCAGAACACAATAACCTCATGATTCACAACTTTCTAACCAATATTATCTTTGCTCATTTCGTCCACTCTGAACTGGGAGAAGCAGCATTACAATCCATTCTAATGAAATGCTCAAAATTCCATGTAGGAGGAACAGTCGTGAGAAAGTTCACATTTCCATCTGAGAGGAGTTGCTTCCTGGACAGTGTTTTACTTCACATATTGACATGACTTCACTGTCCAGACTTGCTCTCGGCAATTACCCAGAGCACTGCTTGTGAGAATTGCTTTGCTATTCATGTAGGAGTTAAACATCTGCCAAAAATACAAAAGATTCAAGATGGATTTTCATGATTTGCTCAAAACCCAAAGGGGAACTCCAAAAATCTTTCATTTGTTCTGTATACAAAGTGGTTACTGACTCTTTTCACCAGGATCCAGCAGATCTTATGTCTACAGCACAAATCTGGGCATTTTAAGATTATAGATAAAGATACAAACATTGCATAAATATTGCAGAGTAATTGTAGATTTTATATTGCACATAAATTGGGTAGGGATTGCACTGGTAGCATTCTGTCCATCACAGCAGTTACAAAAACACATATGATAGTAAGGTGTGGGTCCGTAGGATATGGGTCTGTAGTGTGTCATGATGGCGAGATATGGGTCCGTACTGTGTCATGATGGTGAGTTATGGGTACACACTCTCATGATAGTGAGATATGGGTCCATAGTGTGTTATGACGGTGAGATATGGGTCCGTAGTGTGTCATGATAGTGAGATATGGGTCCGTAGTGTGTCATGATAGTGAGATATGGGTCCATAATGTGTCATGATAGTGACATATGGGTCCATAATGTGTCATGATAGTGAGTTATGGGTCCGTAGTGCTTTATGATAGTGAGTTATGGGTCCGTAGTGTTTTATGATAGTGAAATATGGGTCCGTAGTGTGTCATGATAGTGAAATATGGGTCCGTAGTGTGTTATGATAGTGAAATATGGGTCCGTAGTGTGTCATGATAGTGAAATATGGGTCCGTAGTGTGTCATGATAGTGAGATACAGGTCCGTAGTGTGTTATGATAGTGAGATATGGGTCCGTAGTGTGTCATGATAGTGAGATACAGGTCCGTAGTGTGTTATGATAGTGAGATATGGGTCAGTAGTGTGTTATGATAGTGACATATGGGTCCATAATGTGTCATGATAGTGAGTTATGGGTTCGTAGTGCTCTATGATAGTGAGTTATGGGTCCGTAGTGCTTTGTGATAGTGAGATATGGGTCAGTAGTGTGTTATGATAGTGAGATATGAGTCTATAGTGTGTTATGATCTGTAGTATCCAAAGGGACCGGGAGTGTCTGCTTGGGGAGGCTTTAATTGTAAAGCCGTTTTTCACAACCACCAGTGATCCTCCACATACCTTCTGAAAAAGGGACTTTTGTTTAGAAATTTACTGTTTAATTCTGATGAACAATTCTGAAACACTCTACTGTACAACACTACGAGCCATTCAGATCTGCAACATTGCAGTGTTATAAAGAGTAAGGTTCATATTTATAACTGTGTGTGAGTCACATGTCTCCTGGCAGCTAGCAACACGTTGCTTCAAATTGGCATTTAAAGAAAAGGACTCTTGACAGAAATAGCTTATCCGGACCCAGGACACTCCGTTAACAATCTAACACCACCAGTGAAGACAAACTCGTCAACAGTGGCAAGTCTGGAAACGTTTATAGCCACTATTCAATATGTACATCTCCATAATTCATATATAAAAAATACATCACACAAACTCTCTTTCTTCAAACTTCATGAAGCAGTTTGTTTTTGTGAAATGTTTTTAGGAGATTTCTTAAGACGTCAGGCTCCAACCACAACCACAAAAAAACAACAAAACAATTCTGACCTAATTTACTCTAAAACTGAGTATTTCAATCCAAACCACCTCAGAATCAGTTTGTTTACATCTTAAATTCATTCCATAGTTTTGACAAACTGGTGAATTTCTCCATTAAACTCTACAACATTAAAAGCTATCAGATTTGTAGAACAGCAGTGTTATAAAAAGTACATTCGTGTGTGTGTGAGTCACGTAACTCCTGGCAAAAAGTATTATTTAGCTTCAAATTGGCATTCGATGAAAAGGACCCATGACAGAGATAGTGTATCAGGACACGTCATGGACAGCGTCTTATACACCCAGAAGGTCTCAACTACAGGACTGCAATGGTGTCATTGAATCACTCAGAAACGCAGTGGGACACCTTCAGTGATGAGTCCCACTTTTGTCTTGGAATAGATGACCAATCCACATGTGGTCATGCATCACATGTCCAGAAGGCCTGGTCATAATGTGGGGTGCAACTTCATGCAATACCAGATCACCTTTGTTCTTCATCACAGGCACTTTAACAGCCCAACGTTACATTAATGAGGTTCTGCAACCAGTGGTTCTACCTTTTCTGAACACACACTCCGGTGCTCTATTCCAACAGGACGACGCTCATCCACCTACTGCTGAAGATGTGCGAGATGCTATTGGACGCTCTATCAACACTCCACCCCTACCGCACCATCTGCAGAACTGAGTGAGGACATTCAAGCTGCATGGGATGGATCATCGCAGGACACCATTAGGAACCTCTACACCTCCATGCAGAGACGCCTGGCATGTTGCGTTAAACCCGACGCCACACTGAGAGACACCACTTCTGTGTGAGTAGATCAATAAATATTGATATCAGTAAATTATGAATCATTTATTGTTTCTGATAACCCTGCATATGAGTCACAAGCAACAGTTGGCATTCAATAAAAAGGACCCTTGCCATAAATAGCTCGTCAGTCTCTTAAGTGCTCTGATAAAAATGGACTGACGCTGAAGTACGCTCACCACAACTGAGCTATTTCTGCCCCTAAATAGCATTGGTCATATCAAGCATCTCGAGCATTCAACATCCTGAGCACAAAGCCAGAACACACTGAAGAACGAGCGCTGAGCCACAGATGATGACATAACCACAGCCCAAACCAAAGCTCCAAAGCTGCCTTGTGTTCACTACAGATGATCAGTCAGTGCTCCATCAACACGCCGCTGTGTGCGCCTAGGTCAGAGGTCAAACCCATTAGCATCAGTTTAATGGGAGCACAGAGTGTTGTGGCGTGAGTCTGTAGCCGGTCAGCAGCAGAGCTGAAAATAAACGGCCCTGATTGGGGGGCACAGTGGTGGGCCACGTCTGCTGACCTCTCCGTCTGTCTGGCGGTCAGGCCACATGTCCCTCTGTGGATCGATATCGGAGAGGATAAAGAGTGCATTGTGCTTGAAAGGGCTGGGTCCGGTTCGCTCGGCTGGTGCAGGAAGTCGGGGTGAAGACAGGACACTCACGCCGGTGATGACATCATCAGCCCTGCCTGTCAGCATTTACCAGCAGGAATGGCATTCCTGCAAAAGTGTGTGGGCAAGGGAAAAGGGGAAAAACTAAACAAAGAGGGTTATTGAAGGAGGGGAGGAGGGAAAGTAGAGGAAAGAGCAGGAAAGGGTTCTAGGATCTGCTAAAATAAACCAGGACTCTCAAGATTACTCAATTACAATCAACTGGTGAGTCAGGAATATGATTTCCTACAGGATGAATCCGCAGTAAATATTCATGATTCATCTCCTATTGTTCTCAATTCAGTAGCAAACAAACCCAAACAGATATTTGGGAAGCAGTATTTGCACCATATTGCATCGAAATATATAATCATCGAAATACTCCATTTTCTGCTGGTCCCAGATGTGGTTGATCGGACTAAGGTTTGCTTGGTGTCCATATTTTGCTTCTTTAGTTGAATATGGGAGATATGAGGCTAGAATTGGAGACAATCAATCCCCAGAAGTCCCCCAAAAATGCTTCTATAAACTGACATAGTTAAAAGGAGTTCATGGGGAAAAGATTTTCACATCATATATATCAGATATCGAGATAAATATGGACCAATCAATAGTGTCAGGCCTCTAAAATATCGCGTCAGGACCATAATCGGACAGATCGTGATCCTACAGCGGCCTGAAAGTGACCTTTCAGCCCACGGTGGCAGCAACTGTGTCATGGCTGTTTTGAGGCTGTAACTGAGAACAATCAAACAAAGGCCTACACAGGTACAGTGATGCAATATTTACAGTCTTTCTGACTCACGCAGAAAAAGTCCTGTCTGCCTGGAAACTAATTCTGATTCTGGGGAGGACAAAGCCATCTTTCACCACAGCAATAAGTGTACGTGTACACAAGCTCGCAGACACACACCCCTTCTCCTCGCTCGCCGAGTCGTCCATCTATTGCGCCCTTCATTCCGGCTGAATGGGACTTTCTGAAGCCTCTGCTGGTTTTACAGTGAAAAGAGAATCAGAAAGCGTCTCCTTCCACGGTTAACGCCGCTGTGGTAAAATGAGCTGTGTGTTAGTGTACAGAAGTAACAGCCCTTTCACTTGCAGAGGCTGCTGCTGCTGCTGCTGCTGCTACTCTTGGCAAGACATACCGTCTGAAAACTGAAACTATATGTGCCGGCTGACGGCGAAAGGTTACTGGAGTTCATTTATGTTTGCAATGGATTTATTTGATTATTTGTTGCTTTAAACCACCATCACACCAGTCGTCTGGGATCTTCAGGGGGACAGAAATGCATCAAAACACGGACACTGCACTTCTATTAGGTGAATTATGACATCTAATCGATGATGACTACTATATATCCAGCATCGTGGGTGTAATACATTTACAGTTGTAAAAAAATAGTTGCACCCAGAAGGACGTGTGGGATTGCAGTGCGGTTGGGAAGGAAGATGAAGGTGATCAGGATCAATAACTGATTATAAATGTAGACTGAAATCTACTCATACAGAAGTGGTGTCCCTCAGTTCGGCGTCGGGTTTAACCCAACATGCCAGACGTCTCTGCATGGAGTTGTAGAGGTTCCTTATGGTGTCCTGTGATGATCCATCCCATGCAGCTTGATTGTTCTCACTCAGTTCTGCAGATGGTGTGGTAGGGGTGGAGTGTTGATAGAGCGTCCAATAGCATCCCAGACATTTTCAATCAGGGACAGATCTGGAGATGAGACCGACCACGGCGTAGTATCTGTGTCTTCAAGACGAGAGACGGCAGTGGTATGTGGACGAGCGTCGTCCTGTTGGAATAGAGCACCGTGAACAGTGTGTGGACACGGTCACTTAAACCATATATACTCTACAGTGCACTGTGGTGGTCCTTTGGGGTCCTGACAAAGTATGCAGAGATGGACTACAGTCTGGAATGATTCAAAGTGCTTCTGTCTGGCAAATAGAGCTGATCACATGGACAGCAGAACTGTAGCAACATCAATAATGCATGACTTACTGCATTTATAAGGCAATACTTTTTCGCTGAAGCTACTTTTGGCTCAGTGCTTCCACTTTTTAACCGAGTGTGAAAAGTGTAAATCTGTGCTTCAGTGAGAAATGAAAGTGTACTGTTAATGTTGGGTTTATCTTCCATTTTTACTATCGCTGCCCTGTAACCAGAAGTGTTTTTTGTAAACAGCAGTAAAGAGCAAGTTAAACCATGTCTTCACAAGCAAGAGGACGCAGAATATGCGTGTGGTTTAACGCTAAGCTGTGCCATGGACAGATGTGCCGTGGGCATGACGCCTACACACTGTCGTTAGTCTGCGGCGTTTGGAGGAAACACCCAGTTTTTCGAACCCTGGCCCTGCACTCCCACACAGAGCAGCGTGGCCGGCTGGAGAAGCAGTGTGCTTGGATTCTGCAGAGATGCTGTGAAGTTTGTTCGCTGTGAACAGCTGGTACATCATCCAATCCACCAGCATGAGTCAGGAAAAAGTGCTGGCACTAGTGGCAGATTGTAAAGGGGGGTCCCTACAGCCTGCGGCGGTCGGAAACTGACCTTTAGTACGTGATGACGGCTGTGTGATAGTCGTGCCGAGGCTACAACTGAAACGAATAATAATATAAAGACCTTCACAGGTAGTGATTCAATATTTACTGTCCCTCTGACTCACTCGGTACAGTAAATGAGAATAACACCAATACTTACATCAAAAGCAGATCAAAAAAATTTCGCTTCAAGCCTGAAGGCCTAAACGAAACAGAAATAAAATCAGCCCCGAGTACATTTATAGAGTTCATCATCAAATCCTTCTTATATATTTTAATCAAGCAAAACAAAGTCATAACAAATGATTAAAATCAACAAAAACAAACAGAGCATACGATCCACTTCAACAGTTATTAAACAATAGTGACTTTTTTAAAGGAGTTTTAATGGATCCAGGAAAATAATATCTGGCTGCTTCCGAACTGTCTTAATTCATACTGAATCCAATTGGTGCCGATGAAACTATGTGGACAGCTGCTGCCTGAAATTCAGCGATAATTATGTAAGCCATGTATATTTGTTTAAGCATTTCAGTGATTTCAGAGTCACTGGCAACCAGTTCCAATAAATCATGGCAATCTTAAAAAGCATATTAACAACAACAAAAAAAATGGGAAGAGTATTAAATTAATCTCCTAATTCCAATGTGGGCAAGTGTTCTGTTTTTCTTCCTGAAAGTGCCAAATTTAAGATCATACTAAATTGAACTTGTCATGTGTTTAAAGGGACTTGGCCCCCTTTAAAAGGGGACACGTTACGAACAACTCACTTTTTCTCTGCTTGTGTACACAGAGTTGGGTATCTGCAACTACCATCCCACAAGGTGTGAAATAGGACAACCCTGACCGTTTTGGTGGGAGAATTAAAAAAAAAACGGATTTGGCTTTGCTTCGCTCATTAAAATGATACCGTTGGTAACTATGTAGCTCAACTCACTACCTTTGCATGTTTCAACAACCCCGCAGACAGCTTAAAATGAGCACAGACAGTGTATAATGATCTACATTTGAGTAGCTGAAAACCTAGACAGTAAGGCAGGTACAGCAAATTACTGGTGGGGGTGAACTCAAGGTGGAGTAAAATTTAATTCGATGTAAAATAAGCAAGTAATTATACCCGTTTGACCCACTGTGTTGTGCACACCTGAATTTAACCCATCCACACGCAGTGATACACACATACACAACCAGGGGGCAGTGAGCACACGTGCCCGGAGCGGTGGGCAGCCCTATCCATGGTGACCGGGGAGCAGCTGGGGAGTTCAGTGCCTTCCTCAAGGGCACATCAGTCATGTCCTGCCAGTTCAGGGAAAACTGGCGACCTTCCAGTCACAAAGCTGGTTTCCTGACCACCAGACCACGGCTGCTCCCATTCCCAAAATGAGAGGAGCAATGAAAAAGGAGGGGTAACAAGCCCATTTGACTGTTGGCTGATTATTAATTCATGAATGAATTTACTAAAATACAGTTTGTAAGTTGAACTGCCCATAGGGCCTTGGCAAGAGAACCCCTCCATTGCCCGGCTACCTCAAATGACCTTAACAGTTTTCACATTTCTGGGGGGAAAAAGGGAGTCCACACCCATCCGTTCCAGTATAATTCTCACCCTCTTTCCCAGAGTGGCCATCATCGTTTACAGGAGTGAACGTGATGAAACAAAGAACATATTCCCATGTCTGTCAGTGGGCTGTGCAGATAATGGCTAGAGCGATCGCAGAGGCTTGTAACCGTGGAGAACAGGAAGGAAGAGGAAACGGTGCAGCCGAGTGTGCCCAGGTTGGCCTGGCTCTCTTTACGGTCACTCTGGGTTCCATTGTTGTGGCGTTTAATAGGGTATGTGGTGTTCCCTTCTCACAAAGGGAGGAGTAAAAAAAAAAAACACTGGATCGTCAGCTACAGGTCAGCTACCTGGCCTCACCGCTCCCACACTGACAGCAGTGGCTTCTTCACCTCATATTAATACAGGCTGCAATGAAAGCCTGAAGATATTGGAGCTGCTCAAGATATTCATTATGGCTTGAATCATGTCTTGTGATATTTGGCAGGTTTGATCAGATGAACAACTGACCTGTGCTGGACTCTCCGGGACCAGAGTCGTGCACCCTTGTTCCAGCACAACTGATTGCTTTCGCAAACGACATGGCATGGATGCCCGCTCACATCTGCTCATTCCCGGCAGCTGAGGGAACATTGGACTCGATCCTCTCACGGCAACATGCAGAGTGTTCTTGCTCCAAGACAGTCTGCCAAGACAGCTCTCGAAAGGAATCTGCTCTTCGTCTGACATCAGGCCAGCCACTGCTTATTTGCCATGCTGATTCCACTTCCAAGTTGTTTGCCTGTGACAGTTACTGATGATTATTACACACCTGAAGACAGAAAACGACCTTCAAGCCACCTGCTCTCCTTTGGCTGTCTATGTGCACTGTCAGGTCCTCAACGACTGGAATGGAAGGATGTTATTTATCATCACTGGACCAACCACTAATCCAGACACTTTCAGCGTGGATGCCTGAGAATGTGAAAGAAGCAGGTGGAACTATCTGACACAAATCAGGACACTGGGATACACTGGGAAATTCCCAAAGAACTGATTCAAGGTTCGGATAAGAAGTTCAAGAGCGGGCAGGAAAAGCACATCTCTGCTAGGCACGAACTGTCTTGGGACTAACGTAGGTTTCTGGCCATTACTCTTAAACGATACATCCCTAATTCCACACCTCTAACGAACTCAAAAAGCTCGGTTTCTTAACCAGTTCCTGTTAGTCACCATAAGAAACTTCTAGTCAAAGCCCGTTCAAGTGTATATGCCAACCATTCACAGCAGTAAAACATAACAAGACCCTGTTAATCCCATCTGCTGCCAGATTGAGAAATACATGGCTTATCACTGGCTTGTCAAAGGATCAACAGTCCTTTACTTTCCTGCAGTTGTTCCCAAAATCTTTCCAGCACATTCCCACTGGGCTTTCCTGGCAGCTCCCCTGTTGACACGAGGGGCAAGAGCAGACCATGCCAAAACACAAGCCCCTCTGGCTCTGCATTGTCAGGCCTCTATCCCTCCGTCAAGTGCCAAGAGACTCGTAAAAACCAAACGAGTGGCGCAGACTGCCAGAAGCGTGCCCCGTGGAGCTCTTATCCCATTCCCGTACACTAATGAGAGGCCCCACAGTGGGGACTGATGGGAAATCATGGGCTCTCGGGGGGAAAGGGGGGTTAGAGGCCAAGAATAACATGCATGAGATCTTTGGAGGTGATTTAATATCCTCTCATTGTAAGCCTGAATAAGGCACCAACATTGTTTGGCATATTATTACATTTTCATATTAGTAGAAATATTCATTGTTTGGAATATCCAGGAAAATATGGTAAGGAACAGGCAGGTCTAATGGGATATGGGGAACTATTTGGCAGTGCTACTGAAACACATCATTTCACAGGACTACACCTCAGCAAACAAGATATCAATATATAGAGCAGAGGTTTATTACCAGGTTTATTTCTTTTTCCTTGTATTTTAGTTCTATGGACATATATTCACACCACTGAGACATTCATTAGCGAATACTGTCCACAATCAAACCCTAAAAAAAGACCACCGTGGACTTTACCATACAGCTGACCCAACAGGGTGCACAGCACGGATCATTAATTTAAGCCTAAACAAGATATGAAGGCAGGAGGAGATACGCTTGCTGTCTAGACTGCAAACCCGATTCGCTAAACAAAAAAAATCCAGCAACTAGAACCTACCACCAATACTTTGATGTCTCCTCTCATTTTCCCATAGCTGCAAAGCCACAAGCCAAGCAGAGCTCTAACCACCACCTTAGCTGACTTCCCACAATAAGCTGATCTCTGTTTAGCAGCTATAAAACCCACCAATTAAAACCAAAATGAAGTTCTTGAACTGAACCACCACAATAGTGCGCCTGCATTACAGCTTGAGCTAATTAAACAGAAATCACTCTTTGGAGGCCATGTGTGCGAGATGGAAGCCTTTCCATGAACTTAACACGAGGTCTAACAGTTTCCAGAAACATCATCATCATCATCATCATCATCAACAAACAGTTTATAAAAACAGCAAAAGCCAAAATAGTTGATTGATATTTGTAAGGATGTGGACAGAAGGCAGCATCCACCAGTGACCAAAGGGATATCCACATTGATCCTGGCCTACAAAGCCAAAAATGGAGCAGCCCCTCCGTACTTGATGGCAATGGTCAAAACCCAATCCATATCAAGAGCCCCTCGAGCACCAAGTACAGCTCAGCTTGACCCACCAGCCCTGAAGATGCATGGATGGCAAGCGTCCAGACTCTTTTCTGTCCTGGCATCAAAGTGGTGGAACAAACTTTCCCTGAGGGTCCAAACAACTGAGTCACTCACTGTCTTCAAATGCTGACTGAAGACCTTCTTGATCCAGACTCATTAAAACGTCACGGTGGAGACGACCAACGGTCTCATCTCCAGATCTGTCCCTGATTGAAAATGTGTGGGATGCTATTGGACGCTCTATCAACACTCCACCCCTACCACACCATCTGCAGAACTGAGGGAGAACATTCAAGCTGCATGGGATGGATCAACACAGGACACCATAAGGAACCTCGACAACTCCATGCAGAGACGTCTGGCATGTTGGGTTAAACCCGACGCCGTACTTAGAGACACCACTTCTGTATGAGTAGATCAATAAATATTGATCAGATCAGACACATTTATAATCAGTTATTGATCCTGATCACCTTCATCTTCCTTCACTACAGCACTGCAATCCCACACGTCCTTCTGGAAGGAACTGTTTTGTTGATGATCAGTCTATTATAGAAATGTTTTCACAGAGTTTTATACACTTGTGTAGAACTGATCTCCGAACTCTAAGGTGGACAGGAACTTGGCCACGGACTTTCTGTCTGTTTTCCCAAGGACACACATTATGAAGTTCTGAATCTCGCAGTAACAGCTGACCTGAAAAATGAAAGCATATCCAAGCAGGTCAGATCTTTCTTTTGATCTTTGCCATCGGCAGGAAGAACATCTATTCAGCCTGTGAGACTGGATGAGATCCGACTATAACCCTTCCATTAAAACAACAGGAGGATCACTGGTGTGTCAGCAATGACGTTCCCAAGAACTAAACCTCAGGTGCTAATTGGTACTTGACCGCAAGCTTCCTGATCCCAGAGGGTGCTAATGGAGCACGACACCACTCAATCAGAAATTAACTCCTACCTTTTGTATCAACAATACGCAAGTGTGCACCAGTCGTGGTGCGGTCTCTTTCTGATGAACTTTGACATCAACTGGGAGAACAGCTACATTATATGGACAAAAGTATTGGGACACCAATTCATTCATTGTTACTGCGTCTCCTGACCATAAAGGGTTTAGATTATTGAGAACTGCTCAATGGATGTGATTGTATTCAGCAACAAGAGCATTACTGAGGCCAGAATGTTGGTTGTATAGTCTCTAGTCATTCCTGGCATTAGGCATGATGCAAATAGGTCCATATTTATACTCATGGACAGTTTGTCTTTATTTGACCTATATTGTGGGAAGGAAGCAATATAACGAAACACATTCAACTGAAGAAATGTCTTTAAAAGTCACTGGCAAAATGTCCTGTTCTTTTGAGGAAAAAGTCACATTTATTATTACTTAAAACACGGTGGTTAAGATGGCAGATGGTTAAAACATTGTTAGGACTTAAAAGGAGTCTATCTTGTTTAAACCTCAGACATTAGTTTGGTTTACTCTTGATTGTTGAAGTGAGTTTATCACCGTGGTGAGAACCAATGAGCTCTCTGAGGCCTTCAGAAAGAAAACTGTAGAGTCTGGTAAGGGACTTGAGCAAAAGATCAAAACAATTAGACGAGGTCCATTCCACTGTCCAGAAAATAACAACATATGTCCACAATAAGTCCAGATTTTCACCTCTTCTGATGAATGCATTAGAAGACAGATGTGTAGTTGTGGATGACCAGTTATCGTTCTCAGCTCATGTTGCAAACCTGACTCGGTCTTGCAGGTTTCTCCTTCACAACATCAGGAGAATTCAACCCTTTCTGTCTAGAGAGGTCACTCAGGTGCTTGTCCAGTCTCTTGTCACTTCAAGGCTAGAACTGCAACTCCCTTCTAGCTGACCTTCCTATGAGACCAGCAGACCATTGGAACTTATCCAGAATGCAGCAGTGCGGCTCGTCTTCAATGTTCCTAAATTCAGTCACGTAACTCCTCTACTGTTCCATTCATTGGCTTCCTGTAGCTGATCATCAGATTCAAAACCTTGATGCTGACCTACAAACCCAAAAACGGACCAGCCCCTCCATACATGATGGCAATGGTCAAAACTCAAGCTGCACCAAGAGCCCTTTGAGCTTCAAGTACAGCTCGTCCCTCAGAATGAACTTCCCCTGAGGGTCCGAACAGCTGAGTCCCTCACTGTCTTCAAACGCAGACTGAAGACTCACCTGTTTCAGGAGTATTTAACCCTCTAGATTCTAGCCTCGTCTACTAGCTGGGATATTTTCTGAGTGAACAGCAAAGCACTTTTTAAGTCGCTCTGTATAAGGACGTCTGCTAAATACCGTAAAAGTAAATGTAATGAGAAGTTCAATGAGTCGGTCAATACAATGGGACTAAATGTAAATAGGATTAGCATATCCTCATTTTTCCTACATGATTCTTTAATGAATCAGGTAACGACCCAGTTCTGATCCTCTGTTTAAACCACTGTGTTCTAGCAGAGCCCCATGTTATGTCCTCCACATTCTTCACAGCCTGCAGCAGTTATTTGAGCTGCTTCCCCTCCAGACATTTGTCTAATTTCTACAGGTTATGCTCATGCGACCTAAACCATGTGGGGAAAGCCATTCCCACCACGCTCTGAATTCTATCTGGTTAGAAATGAAACTCTGGTGGAAACATTTCACCAGCTGGTTTTAAACCAAGAAGAAGAGGCTTCAAACAGATGAAATAAAAGCACTGTTTTAACTACTTTATAACCTGTCTCGTTCACGTTAACGTGCTATGCTTGCTAGACAAAACCATAACAATGGGCACTAGTGAGGTCAGAAACGATGATTGTGGTGTATCATAACAGTCCTAATATTGCAATACAATACTAATTATATTGTAATAATATACATAATATTGCAATTTATGCTATCAGAAACACCAAGATTGGACCAAGTTGGTATTGGATACTCAGCATACTTGTACCAAATGGAGGACAAGTCTCGCAAATAATATAAACCTTTCCTCACTGGCACAAAAAGCCAGAGGTGAGGAGTGTGATTTAAAGGCCTGAAGCTCTTGGGTGTCATTCGTATTTACTGCTAGCTTATCAGTGTGTGGTAAATTAAACAAAGCAGCACTTTTTGCTTGCTGTGGCCAGTTAAAGCCTGTGGTCAACACACAGATTATGTATGAGAGCATCCACTGAAAATGGACGATGAAGTGCTGGTGTGGTCCAACCACAACACACAAGGTTTATTGCTGACCATTCGCATCATTTCTATTTTGTCTCTAATTTTTATTTGGGCAGCTCGCAAACATAATGATGGGTGCTTTTCACTTCTGAGCAGCCTTTATGGAGACCACATGAAGAGTAGTGCTTTGTTTAAAAAAAGCCTTTTGTTCCTAACTCACATTCAGTTGGATTGAATTTAGGACAAGCTCTTATCCGCAGCAGACTTGCACAAGTGCTTTGTTGCCCACTCAGAAAAATGTATTGTTTGCAAGTGTAATTATACTGGAGTCTAACGGTAATTTGGTACGGTGCGGTGAGGGACATTGTTGCCCTCCACGTTGTAGAATGAGGTATGATTTTCCACCCAGAAAACCACACTACATCTTTGGGCAAGACTCCTGTAGCTACAGTCTCTTTCATCTGTAACATTATTCAAGCAGTGTTAGGTGAAAACGGCGGTTCTTGCTCCCCCTACACTCCGGAAGGGGAATATTACGTTTGAGACCCCACTTTGGGATGCATTTCTGGACAAGCTGAGATATCGTTCTGGACAAATCCTAGGACGAGAAGATTCAGTCCATCAGAAACCTTGAATGCTCTACTTTTCAAACATATAAAGAGTGAAACGATACTTTTAGATTCAGTCTGTGAGTCACAGTGCAAGCTTTGAAAACCTGCCCATACACATTTATAACAGCAGGGTTCGGCAATTTTTACTAGGGGCGAAAATGTGTTGAAGCCCACTTTACTCCTATTCATTAAGGGTTTTTCACAGAGTCCAGAGCTTGGTGATGCACAGTAATGATTCTCAACTGGAGCTTATTTAATAAAAGGCTCCGACAAGGCAGAACAGCTTCGTTTTGAGTTGATTTTGTTTTACAAAATCCGTTTGACTTGTTTTGTAAGGAACAGTGCGAATGGCACTGTTCAACTCATGCTAACTACTTCAGTAGCATATTCTAGTGTTGTAGTTTGTGGAGCTAAAGTTAAAAACCTGAAGTGAAACATTCCTAAATGAATCTATTTTGAATCAAATTGAATCGGAACCTTGTCCTTGTGAATGGCAACACCCAGAAACGGTCATGAAAAAAGTGAAAGAAGCATGTGGACTGAGGCGATAAAACAATATTAAAGGAGTCCAATTTTTTGGAACCAAAAAAAGACCAAACAAAACACTTAATGCAGAGGAACCTTCACAGAAAGTTTAGACTGGATTAGTTTAACGCGGGGAGGTGGGGTAAAGTCATTTTTATTGTTGGTTCTCAGAGATGATAATCGCGTCCAGATGCACCGTCAGTAATTTTTCGACTGTGCATTCCTGCGTCCGTAAACATTTCTGCACAATTTCATCTCATGTACTATGAACGTTTAAAATACCTTAGGCTAATTTTAGTCTTATTTACTTTTACAATTACAGCATTTGGAACACTAGCAGGAAGGCAGGCAGGCCAGCCAGAATGGAGCTGCAGTAGTCAAGTCAAAGGAGGGTTTAGTGGGGTTTCTCGGTACTGAGGTGGTCGAGGAGGCATTTAGCGTTGTTGTGCATGGCACAGATGCCTTGGGTCCTTAATACCCAGTTCGAATGCTGCCAAAACTGGGAACAAAATGGCAATGTGCATTTTGTCTAAGGCACTAAAATAAGAGGGTGATAAGATTATCATCCTTTAATGCTGTATCAGTGGTGAAGCCGTGTATTATGCACATTGTTCGGAGGAGGTGGGAGGACAAATAAAGCAGCCACTCCCATCTCATTGCTTTATGGCTCAACAGCCACAAGAATGCAGCTCGACAGTTTCAAGGTTGAATAAAACTCAAAGAAGAAGCTTAAGATTCCAGCATTTTGGAATCTTTTAGACTGAAGAACATTTGCAGATGTGTTTAAACAGCCATTATGAGAACTGCGGTAGTTCTTGGAATCGGAATGAAATGCTTGCTCTCAAAAATACGAAGTTCATTTTTTTTCATTTTTAAGTTCTGGTGTGAGGCAACAACAACTGTTCCTCTGTAAGGCTCTGTTGGACACTATCACAGTTTCAAATCTAACGTTGGCAGCAGGAACCAGAGAAGAGCCGCACAAGAATGAATGGCTGAGGAACATCAGACCTACAGAACTGAAGATAAATAAAGGTGTGATTTTAATGTTATGACAGAAGAGCTTTAATGTAATTCAGAGCTATGGGAATAAGTGTTTCAGGTGGTTTAAGGTCAAAATCTCCCCAGTTACAGAGCGATTTGGAGGCAGGCCTCAGTGAAACATTCCTCAGCAAACTCTCCAAACGCTGTGGGAATTTCGCCAGCTTTCAGAAAGCGATCTCATCTTGGAAACAGGCCTCATTAGGGACAGATTGTTTTCACCCATGAATGTTGCGGTGTCAGCGCCGTTTTTATTCCACAGCCCAGGCCAAGGAAACAACACGGAGGTTAGCAGCTATTAATATCCATGGCAGACCGTAAGCAGGACAAACATTTTACTGAGACGTCAGGAATTCCGCAAAGCAGTGTGAAAACAGCCCAATGTTTACAGGCTCAGGTGAAAAACAAGCCCTGGGCTGCCGAAGAGTTTGGACCCTGCGTCCAGCACGCTGCATGAACCTGGGTGTCAGCTCCCAAAACAAAGCTACTGCTGCTTGTGTCCACAATCCTGCCGGACGTGTCGATGAACACACAAAGCCGAGAATTATGAACAGAACAGGCAATTCCTACAACAAGATCGGGAATGCCATGCCTCTCATTCTGGCAGGACCATCAAACACCATCCATCTCGGAGAGAAACATAAGGCAAGATAACATAAACCAGGTGAAGAATATATCTTCTGGTTCAGTTCCTAGCTCCAAAACTCATAACTGATGAGATCACTGCTTTTATAAGAATAACATCTGGTGATATAATAAGGGGGGGGTCGATGCGGGGATGGAAGGGAGGGTTTCTTAAAGTTAGATAAACAGGAGTGCAAATGAGAACAGAAGCAGAGCACAGACGGGGACTAAAGTAGAGATGCCTCCAAACTGGACCACGTAGCAAAGACCAAGGTAAACACAGGGCAGCTGCCAAGCTCTGGCAGAACGGAGGTGCTTCCCCCTCTTGTTTCCAGCTGGAGTTAGGAGACGGTGAGCAATACTCATCGTCTTCCAAGTGTCTGACACAAGCAGGGGATTTTTTTAACCACCATCGCAAAAACAGCGCAGCAGACATCTGAACTCACCTAAGTGTCTCGGCTGGACAGCAGAGCTCGCAGCTGTGAGCCCCATTTGTCAAAACATCTGTAGAATGTTGTGTGTTCACACTCTCGTCAGTCTGATCTTACAAAAGGTATAAACAGAAACGATGCAAAGAGAGCAGAGTTCACTTTATTTAACACATTATTATCAGGAATTCTTCTTATTATTAACAACTGCTATTAGGAAAAGCAAGGACGTACCTGCCATGCAGCAGAGACAGCAGAGCTGCTGGAGTGTTTAAACCCTGTGTCCACTCACTGTCCACTCTATTAGACACTCCTACTGAGTGTCTCCACCTTGTAGATGTAAAGTCAGAGACAGAAGCTCATCTGTTTCTGCACAGTCTGTGTTGGTCATCCTCTAGTCCTTCATCAGTGCTCACAGGACGCTGCCCATTGGACAATGTTGGCTGGATATTTCTGAGGGGTTTAAACACTCCAACAGCACTGCTGTGTCTGATCCACTCGTACCAGCAACACACACTAACACACCACCACCATGTCAGTGTGACTGCAGTGCTGAGAATGACCCACCACCCACATAATAGCTGGTCTGTGGTGGTCCTGTGGGGTCCTGATCATTGAAGATCAGGGTGAAAGGAGGAGAACTGGTGCATCAATACCAAGCCCTAGTGGTGAGACAGCTCCTCCAGCACATGTGCCTCATGGGACAGGACCTCTTCCTCTCACCTCTTCTTTAATAAGTGAAGCACATTTTCCACCAGAATTTAAATTCAATAATAACAACAATAATAATAATAATAATAATAATAATAATAATAATAATGAAACAGCTACAGACAACACACTGCTGCTCCTCTGAAACGACTTGTGTGATGCTCATTGCCATGGTAACGTGTACACCAAGTGATGCTCTACACACTTTATCGATAACCAGAATGAATTCAAGTCAACAGCTGCCATGCAAAAGCTGGTATGTGCAAAATACAGCTTTTCGGCAGAAGACAAAACATTTTTGGAGCAATTCTATTGATCCAATAAACATGAATTTGGTCAAAATTATTTCATAGAAATATTCCGGATGCCAAAATAGGAATTTTTACCAAATGCAGTGGAAATTATAAACTGCTGGTGTTTGTGTTTGTGTGTTTTATGGAAGTGTGTAGTGTAATAATGGTACTGAGTGACCGAAGAGGACTGTCCACTCTGTGAACGAAAAACTGAAACAATATAAAGACAGATAAAAAAAAAATCAAGACTAAATCCATGTTAGCTTTCAAAGTCCATCACTGCAGTAAAAACTTTCTTAAAGAAGAAACGTCTTCACCATCAGAGCCAAGTAACGATGGAAAAGTCAGTGAGGTCAGTCCTGTTCCAGTGTAAGAACAGTGTCTTCATCTGATTTTCCCGGAGCACATGCTGCCTTTTTTCCCTTTTCTGGCCCACAAACTGTGATCTTGGAATAGTGTTAAGCTGTGAAATTTCTCAAGTTCATCTGGGCTTCAGCAGCAGGATCTCCCACTGCTCCATCTGCAGAACTACCTGTTTGTCACTTTGCCCACAAATCAGTCCGTCTGCCGACAACTGCAGAACGCGCCGTTTGTGGACACAGGGTAAATACTGTCACTAATGCAGATCTGATTGAGCGTACAAACAAATAAAAAAGACCTCGTTCTCAACCATCGAGAAAAAGGAAAACATCCCACCATCGTGAGACAGAGCGGTTATTAAACGTGTCATCGCCATCAGCAGCACTGATTACTGCGCAGCATGTGCTCGCAATGGAAGCCTGCAGTGGCCCCCAGAAGGTGGATATTTACATCACTGCAGGGGCAGATGCAGCTCTTATGTAATTCACCAACGCTTGCTCTGCACAGAAAAAACAGGAGGCCTAAGGGTCAAATATGGCTGCTGAGTCAGCCACGCATATCAATACCAGCCATCTGACTTAACGAACCGCTTAAAAGGAAGTCAAAACAACTTAAGTCTCTGTTGCCTTGCTGCTTCAAAGGCACTGAATCATGGCAGCTCCATTGTTCTGGTGCCTCGTACCACGTTCTGGTTTGGGGTTGTGTTATCTTAAAGGCAGCCTTTAGTGAACTTACTTTCCCAGCCGACTTAAGAGTCAACAGGAGATTATTTTAAACTTCAAACAAGCTTCTGTGTACATGAATGCACTACACACCACCAAGGGTACGAGTGATCCCACTCACTTCAACAATCAAGAGCAGACCAAACTCATGCCTGAGATTTACATAAGACGACTTCGATTTAGGATTTTGGAGCACTGCATGATCACCATCCCACCTCAGATCATCTTGGGCATCTTGGTCTCAGGCATTAGTCTGGTTTGCCCTTGATTGTTGAAGTAAGTGAGATCACCATGGCAAGGGTTGCAGATGAGGAGTCTGTGATTTAAAAACATCTCGAAAAATAAAAAAATTATTGACTTAAGGAGTCTCCAACAATCCGAAAACGTCATCACACGACCTACAGGTAACTCTAGCCACAGTTGAAGTTAAAAAGCATGCATTAACCTTCAGAAAGAGACAAGTTGAGACAAGTTCGATTTGCATGGAAGGTGTGCAAGGAGTCAAAGAACATCAGGGCCAGACTAAAGCTTGCCGGAGAACTCCTAGACAAAGGGCAGGACTTCTGGAACAATGTGGTTTGGACGGGTGAATCCAAAGTCCCATTATTTGGGCACTTTGTTGCAGCAGGGCCTGTAACCTGACGCTGAAAGACAGCTGAGAGAATTCTGCGTGAGGAAGTGGTAATTCTTTCTTCCAGCCAATGTCAGAGACTGGTAGATGGTTATAGGAAACATCTAACTGATGATATTCATGTTAAATTCCCAAACAACTTCGGATGTGGAACGTCCCTTCCATCTGGAACATCATGCCTCGCTCCAATAATTTGCTGGACAGTGTTCAATCTTACTTACAAGTGTGTGTGTGTGTGTGTGTGTGTGTGTGTGTGTGTGTGTGTGTGTGTGTGTGTGTGTTACATAAAAGTAAGACCATGGCTAAGAAGCACATTTCTCATTTGTCTGAAATTCCTCTCTTTCCATGACTTTTCCAGCGTAAAACTTGACTTACCGGCAGCTCCGACGGCTCTGGCAAGAACTCTGCATCCTCCCCGAAAATGAAGTCAGGAGGCAGCTCCGGGTCTCTGGCGTTAAAGATGATGTCCCCTGGTAAAACAATTATTTTAAGAAATAAAAACTGGGCCGTCACACTGAAATCAAACTAATGTGATTATAAATCCCTGCGGCTGCCTCTCTGACACTGTAGAAAGGTAGCCAACATGTTCTGTTTGTTATTCTGTATGTGGTCAGGAACTCAGACACCTACCCTGGACATTTCAGGACATAACAAGGTTTCCAGGTCTAAGCTGATCTCAGGATCATGCATTTATAATTCAGCTCAACTTACTTTTGAAACAAGGTTTGATGATTAATCAATAAAATCAGTTGTGAATCCCCAGAAAAAGACATCTTCACAAAAAAGACAACATTCGAAAAAGCTCAACTGGGTAAATAACTCACGTCATCAAAGGTTAGAAGCAATAAATCTAATAAAAATAGTGTGTGTATAAAATACAATATCAATTTCAGGTCAAATATAAGAAGTTTATAACGATTAATGAACAATTTCATAAGATTTTTTAACCCCGTAAAATCAAGAACGCAATTTGAATCGGTCCGACCCTCCCGTCAACAAGCAGCAGTGAAAACTGGGACAATAACACTGAGGCTCTTACATCATCTTATATAAATCTATTTTTTGTGTGTTTGATCTTATTTTTCTACCTCGACTTGTTCTCCCACAGAGAGAAAGGAAGAGTGAGCAAAGCAAAGGCAGTAGTTTTCCACAGATGGGGCTTTAGTTGGAAGAAAGACAGGTATTGGCCAGCTACCCCAGTCTTCTGTAACGATGCTGCTTTGTCACGAGAGCATTAGTGCGAAGGATTTATGACGCGCCCCTGAAGGTAGGCCTTCGGGCAATCAGTCGAAAGGGTGCTTGGGAAACATTTTACCAAAGCTTGGGCAAAATATCACTGGGAATACCGTGTGCTTCTGCAAGACAACAGCAGGCCGCCAACACTGCTGCCAGGGCTTTCATAGCCCGAGAAACAGATTTCCTTCCACAGGAAGGGACAACAGAAAGGCCTACTTCAAATTCATCAACCATCAGCAGAAATCTTCCACTAATGCAAACTCCATATCCTCCACCTTCCAATTAGAGCCCACCACAAAGGTGCTGCACAACACGCTGCCATTAGGAGCATGAAAAGGCCATCGCAAACCTAACGCAGCTCAATTTTTTACACAGTGTTTGAGTAAACGCTGATAGTCCAGGACATCCTGCTGAACCGAGGCAAAGGAATTAAATATAAATAAGGTAAAACACCCAAATCACTGCTTTATGACGGATTCTGACCCCAGTACAATTCAACAGAAGGGTTTTCTAAAGGCCATAACTGGCATAATGTGTAATCGCGGAGTGAATATTGTCCAAACAAGTCATCACCCTCACAAAAGCTGAGAGTTATGAAACAGGCTTGAGTCATCTAGGAGTTGTCAACCACTGGCTGTTGTGAAATTGAAACCAGGAATCTATTCCCAAATTGACTTTAGTTGTTTATTGCTGACCCCGAAAGGCAGCCAAGAGCTTTCCGATAATTAGAACAGAAATTGTGCCAATTATCTTTAGGCACATTTTTAAAAGGCCCACGTTTCTGACTACTGCTTTTATAATATTACATTTCTGTGAGAGAAACCACAAAGTTTACACACCAAAACCTGAAGCCCTGTAGGCCGTGCTGGGCTCGCACCAAGACAGATTTGTAGAAATGGAATGAAGTTTTCTACGACTGAATGTAATGATGAAATATGCAAGTGATTACAATAATAGAGTTTATAGGGGAAAACTGTAGATTTAAAAGGAGGCTCTAGTACCCTTTTGGACCTCTAGTCTGGATTCATAGGAGATACAGGTTCTGTATGGTATCCTGCAGCACATTTGCCCACAGATGTTGCAGCTGGGCCTGTAGATCCTGCACACTCATAGGCTGCCAAAGTTGGCGTCTCCGCTACCATAAATGCTCAGTTTGTGGTGAAGGACCAGGTCAAACACATGTCCTGCACATATCGCAGAGCTGCTAGTGTCCCTTGTATCACTACTAGGGGACCGACTCTCATATGTGATGCTCCCCAGATCATCACACCAGCAATTGGAGCAGTGTGTTGTACCGGCGAGGTGTTGCTCACCACGAGGCCTCCATGCTCAAACATGACCATCGTCAGATCCGAAACAGAACCTGGATTGGGCTGTAAAGACGATACAGATCCAATCTGTAGAAGATCAGGTTTCTTATTGACTACAACACTTCAAACAAAGGAGATGGTGGTTTGGTCAGAATGGCCTAGATGGTGGACAGGAAGGACGGTCCTGCTTTTCTAAGTCCAATGACGTGCCGTCACTCAAAGTCTGTCAGCTGGGCAAAATATCTTTGAGTGTGTGGAAACCAGAGCATTTTTAAAGGCCAATGGGGAGCTCATGTGCCCAGACCTGGTGTCTAATTAGACCACACCTGTAATCTTTTACATATCTGCTTGAACATTCCAGGAACCATAGAATGGGATGCTCTGGAGCCACCACTTAAAGTGTAAGTTCATCCAGGTCACCACCTCAATCCTGGTGGTCCTGCAGCAAATGTGGACAACTGCTTTGAACTGGAGGTGCAGGTGGAGCAGGCGGCAACAACTTTATGGACCATTGTAATGAAGTGTTCTGCTCAGTACGGTTCCACCTACGGGTTCCTGTTCATCCTCACTGTGCTCTGTAAGCAAGTCTGTCTTAAAAGAACATGTTTGCTACTTGAGTGCCTCGTGACTCACACCTATTACCGGAACACTCAATTAAGATCTCTGCTGAGTTATAATTACTATCAAGCCCCATTTGGTAACATTAAACAGCTTCACACCGAATTGTGGTCCTTGGAAGCGTCACAAATAAACCCTCTCACACGTTCTCAGGGGCGTATTTGTAAATCAAAGGGAGATTTGTTTATTGCGCTGCCAACAGAGACATGAGTAAAATCAGCTTTTAGAACTTAAGTAACACCATGGAGTTGTCATGCTCGGCATTGCTCTACTAGATGACGGGAAGTGATGACCAAATGATGGTCATGCTTTACAGTTTCACAGATTCTTAGTGTCTGTGGTCGAGTGCCACAGTAAACAAACACATTTATAGAAAAATGACTAACAAGCCACCATAACTCACTCATACAATACAAATCCTGCCTGATGGCTCTTTGTGAACGTAACAGTCATTGCTGTAAACAGTCAAAGCTGGTGAAATGAAATTTATCTGGACTAAAGTGGATTTCGGACCGAGCTGAAATTAGAGTGGTGGCAAAGTTAAACACTTTAAACCAATTCAACACTAAAGTTGAACCAAAAATATCATTGGTTCAGTGCAAAATGCCCTGTTGGGGTCATTTTCATGATTGAAAATGTGTGGGATGCTATTGGACGCTCTATCAACACTCCACCCCTACCACACCATCTGCAGAACTGAGTGAGAACATTCAAGCTGCATGGGATGGATCATCACAGGACACCATTAGGAACCTCTACAACTCCATGCAGAGACGTCTGGCATGTTGCGTTAAACCCGACGCCGAACTGAGAGAAACGGCTTCTGTATGAGTAGATCAATAAATATTGCCTGTATCAATTTAATTATTAATTCTATTTATTGTACCTGGTATCCTTTATCTACCTTCCCAAAAGCATTGCAATCACACTTCCATCTGGGGGCCATATTAGTATAACTATTGTTTGGACAGTGGTTGCACATTCCTGGTTGAGGGGTACATGCAGAGCATTATATGGAAGCACACTCCTGGTCTGCATCACCTCTACTGTAAAGAATCCAGCTCTGTCATTTTCTATTGCAACTCAACAAATGAACTTTGTGGAAGTCAGTGGAATTCCCCTTTGAAGCTCAGTCTACACTATACTGAGTTTACACTCAAACGGTGATTCATTGCAACTTACCCCAAAACTAGGTTTAGACTGGAAACTGACCCCTGGTATTCAGACAATGACAAGTGTTTCATTATTTGGCCAGAGCATCATTTAGTGTTGAGAAATGAGTTGAAATGAAATTGAGAATAAATCATTGTGAAATCAGAAGTTCAGATCCAGGGCAAAAAAACAGATTTCTCCTGTAGCTTAGTGTCACCACAGCTGCTCATCAACCTTTCAAACTTCACTCACTTGTTTCCAACACAGTGTCCAGTGAGTGGAAGCAAAGGTAGGTGTTTCTAATAAAGTGGCCAGTGAGTGGACGTACTGCTCACTGTTGAGATGAAGTGATGTTTAAACTTAAAAACACGTAAAATCCACTGAAAGTTTCCCACTTTTTACAGAGCAGTGAAAATGTTGGAAAGAGTGATAGAGATGTTTTTTTAATTAAATTCTGGTCAAATTTAAATTCATTAAAAAAACAACAACTTTGTACCACAAGTTGATGCTCAGTCAGGTTCTGGGAAACCAGCCTTGCATAGCCTAAAAACAGCCCTACAAATGTGTCAAATTATTTACTTTAAAGGAACAAAAATTCACCCAATTCGAGCAAAGGCCAAGACATCCTGGGTCCAAAGTTTTTATCCTTAGTTTGCACTGAAGCTGATGAAGCTGAAAGTAGTGTAACTTGTTCTCCGTTATAAAGCAGCACAAAACAATCACCATAAAACAGTGGTCCTGGACTCCAGTCCTCCGGACCCATTTCCCTCAACTGTTTCAACTCCTTCCATCCATAAAGAGATGTTTGGGAACTACTTTGCAGTTAATGTCCTCTAACGGGCCTTTTTTATTACACACTGATGATAACACACTCTTGGCACAATGTGCTCTTGGCCTTTGATTCATCTGATATTTGAAGGCATCATGAACATCAAAGAAAGTCAAAACTGTTTCTGATTAAGAGACAAGGTCAAGTTTTCCCTCATATTCCTTATCCTATAAACGAAGCTTTATGGGAACAGTTGACTGATGCACTCTCCCAGTGGCTGGCGCTGCTTTCAACCACACAAATGACATTTTTAGACTGATGCAATATTTCTACTGAAGATCTACACTGTTGTACTTCAATTTCACCTACAGTCAGGGGCGTTACACTCTTAGAACCGGACATCCGCACTTCCGGCTTCATGTCTCAGGATCAGTGTAACCTGCAGACACGATACACATATCATAACAAACCACATGATGTACCCTATTGAACTGAGGCTCTCAGTGATTTTAGTCCTGCCCAAATGTGCCGTGCCAGTCATTTTCCCCCCACTGCACGTTCTTGCGTCAGTAAACATTCCAGACTCTTTTACTTTGTGTAAAACGAGCTATATTAATCCAGTGTGAATCAACATGTCATGTATACATTCCTTCTTGTCCTCAGTAAAAGGTGTATTAAGTATGATTTCTCAGTTCTGAGTCATTTGAGGAGGCATTACGTTTCATCAGGGCACAGATACCTCGTGCCCTTCAACTATGTGGCAAATCTCCTGTGAACGCTGGCAAAAATGTGGATGACAAGGCAGCGCATGAAGTAGCAGCATGCATGAGGGTGTGCGTACAGGCTGGTTCATGCACACTAACGTAAGCGGGTTGTATGATTGGTTATCGTCCTCTAATATCTTATCAGCGGTTTTTGGGGGAGGTGGCAGTGTGAGTCAAACTGCACAGATGTCCTGTAGTAAAATTACATTACATTACTCCACCTACTGTTTACACTTTCTCCAAAAAAATGTGCTTAACATCATTTGACCACTGACAAAGTATTAGAGCGTGATAACTAATCGTAAAACCTAAGAGAATTTAAAGAAATAAAGAAATTTTTGTGCGAAAACAACACTACACTCAGTGGAAACGAATGTTCAGCATGCACTCGAGGTACAATCCAGCCTGTATGCACCCTCGCACATCACCCTCACAAGAAGTCTCTGTGACTGGTCTTTAATACACAGTTTAAGCAGTGTCCATACTAGGTTTGAACGTGCGCCACACACTTGAATGACCCGAGGTATCTGTGTAATGCACAACAAAGCTAAATGCCTGCTCGAGGGGCTCAGTATTAAGAAATCCCACAAAAAATCCCCCCTTTTCCTGAAAAAAAATCCCCCTTTTCCTGAGGATACAAGGAAATATTAAGACAGGTCGATTTGAATGAGATGGCTCGTATTACAGGAGGTAAAATGTTCCAGGATCTTCACTGACATCACGCGGTTCATAAAAATGACTGACATGGTTCATTCTGATGGAAAACCTCTGGTTTAAATGACCACGTCCCCATGTAGTGATGAAGGTTTCAGAGCTTTAACTAAAACTTAAACAAGAAAATGTAGATATTTTTGTATATAGTTTAAACCATAATATTCAACATTATGAGTTAATAAACCTGTCACGACATTTCGAATGGCTTTGAAAACATTGAATTTAGTAATTATCCTTTTTTAACCCACTGTGCTGCTACACACACAGGAATTAATCCTTCGCATTTAACCCATCCTCAAACAGTGACGCACACATACACACTAGTGAATTCACACACCAGGGGGCAGTGAGCACATGTGCCCAGAGCGGTGGGCAGCCCTATGCTCAGCGCCCGGGGAGCAGCTGGGGAGTTCAGTGTCTTGCTCAAGGGCATTTCAGTCATGCCCTGCCAGTTCAGGGATTTGAACCGGCAACTTTCTAGGCACAAGGCTGGTTCCCGAACCACCAGAACACGGCTGCTTCCTTTGACTAAATAAGTTTACTCCCAGTCAAAACTCACCTGAAATGGCAAAATATTGCTAATGCCTTACGTCAGGGCCACGTGTGTGACTAAAACTATATTTGGTAAACTCTCCAAGTCCACCAGCCCTGGGAATGCACAAATATTTTGACACATTTGGCAGGTTGGTATCCTGCTAATGGAGTGATTTTTGCAGAACGTCTAATTACAACTCACATTTGAGTGTTTCTCCAGCGTACGGGATGTGTAGTTTAAATCTGTCACAGCAGGGTCCTGGTGTCAGTGATGTGCAACTGGAGAGAAAGGGAAAGAGCAACAGAGAGATGTTCGTATACAACGTCATACTGGTGTGATCTGACCACCGGTCACTGCTCGTACTTACATTATCGTGATTATGTTTATTGGACATCGGCAAGAACCTGACGATAATATACATGGCGATACAGGGATATGATTCAAAATATCAGAACATTGCGATACTGTTACAAAAACATGTTTCAATCAATATTTTTAGACCCCTTCTGGACATGGATTAATCCTAGTCTTAGTCTAAACTGTAGGGTCAGTCTACAGTGAAACCAGACCTACATTTGAACAGCATCACATACCTCTACTAATGACTAAACTGAGCTTTAAAGGAATGGTTGAATTTACGTGAAATTCCAACCAATCAGAAAACATGTCCTAATGAAGCTGAACGTGAGGAGTGCCCTAATCCTCCCAGCAATCATCCAACATCTATCATAAGGCCTTCCAAAAATTTAGAGCCTGTTCACAGAGAAAAGTGTGACAAGCCTCTCGTTTCCTCTGATTTAGGTCTTCAGCACCGCTATTTCTCAACCCTGGTCCTTGAGGCACCCCTGCCCTGCATGTTTTACCTTTAACACACCCACTGCAATTCTGAAAGACTTGTTAATGAGCTGAATGGTTGAATCAGGTGTGTTCAGAGCGGCGAAAGCTCTAAAATGTGCAGGGTAGGGGTGCCTCCAGGACCAGGGTTGAGAAACACTGTTCTACACGAAACACATGCAAGACTCACCCAGTCTTCAGGTCAGTAATCCGCAGGCAGTTAGTGGAGTCTAAACCAACCCGACCATTGCGTACAACACTGCAGAGTAAAGGGCGAAGCTCAGGAGAGATCCGGCTCAGCGCTACCTCCGGAGAAAGACTATTCATCTTCCGTTGAGGGATCTCGCTGCTGAAGAAGCAAGAAAAGAGAATTCAGAATGAGTCTCATATTGGTTTCAATGAAGTGACAACAGCCACTGCTGTTACATCGTTTCTGATGTCGTGAGCAACATCCTTTAATACTTTGTTGCAGGTTTGGTTTGGAAAGATCAGCCCACTACACCAATGAGCATCCTTGGTCAAGACTTCTAACATTAGCTACATTCATCATAAGAAATCGATGCAACCAGAAGAAATCATTGGATTGCACCACTGCAATGGTGTCGTGCCAGACTGTCCTGGAGTCATGGGACGACGCTCGTCCACATACTGCTGCCGTCTCAAGAGATCATCTTGGACACAGATTTTATTTTGTGGTCCGTCACATCACTGGATTTATCCCTGATGAAATGTGTGGGATGCTATTGGTTCTGGGTGACATTTTACATCGATTAAGATTAATTTTTTTTTTTTTTCTGTGTCACCGTCACTACAGCTAAAATGTGTCCAAACACCAAACAACATTTTGACTGAGTTGCTTTGTTGGTTCTGTGCTTGAGTTTTCCTCAATGCTGCTTCAGTATTAGGAGTGTGTGTGTGACGAAAGCGGGCACTGCGATTGAATCGGTAGTATTAGGTGTGTGTAAGAGTGATCTGTGATTAGCTGGGTAGTATAAGGTAGAGGTAGGTGTGTGTGTGTGTGCTTGTGCTGAAGCAGTGGTGTGATTGACCAGGCAGTATTAGGTATAGCTGGCCCCATCCTCTCCTCGACCCCTCCACTCTCTTCCAGTGTAGCAGGGGAGCAGTAGGAAAGGGGGAGGAGCACCAAAGTCACATGTCTTTAAAGGGACAGCCCAAACAGCAGAACCCAAAAACAAAGTCAATGCCCATCCCCGGTTGCGTTTCTGACACCAAAGCGAGACACGACACAAATCAAAATATAAATATCAATAAATATTGATCAGTGTGTGATCAATATCAATCCTTTATTGATCCTGATCATCTTTAATCTTAGTCCCAAAGAAACTGAGCTGCTCTGAGGGGCAGAAGAGGCTTTTTATACACTGACAGTAAACAAACACACTGACTAATGAAGAGGATATGCAAAACCTCGCATCTGCTGTTACTAACAACAACAATAACAACAATAACAACATGCCCAGCCAATGAGCTGCAGGCACATTAAAAACATGAAGGACTGTTTTTTGATGGACTGTGTTTGATGGACTGTGCTGAGTGTGAGAATTTAAAGGTGGTCTGGATTTAGAATCAGCACTAAAGACGAGCTGAGTGGCTTCCTCGCCCTGCAGGGCGGCTGTTCTGCTCTCTTTCTCCCGGCACACCTCGGTGCCGCACTCTCCCGGCTCTCCGGATGAAAACCCGGCCGCTCCAAAGCATTTTCTCTACCTTTATTCCCCGAAATCGGCCGCTGTTTGTGACCCGCCGCTGCTCTCTTCCGGCACCGTGTGTTTGGGGTCCTTCCACGGGCTGTCCGCCATAGCGCCTGCGCCGCCATCTTCACACCGCGCCAGGTTTATCCCTGTTTATCCTTCCCAGTTCGACCACGCTGTTGCCCCATAATGACTTTTTAATGACCGTTTGTTGGAGGGAGAGAGGGTCACGTGTGAAGAGGTGGTGGTGGTGGTGGGGGGGATGAGCTTTGGTCTCAGGTTCACACTGATCACCCCCCCCCCTGCTTCCTAACCCTGAAGCCAGAGTACAGTTAAGACTGCACAGGTGAGTGCTTTCCTTCTCTGTGCTTCTCAGCCCTGGGTCTAGAGGCACCCCTACCCCGCATGTTGTAGAACAGTGTTGTTTTGTGTGGTGCAGGTGAGTGCTTTCCTTCTCTGTGCTTCTCAGCCCTGGGCCTAGAGGCACCCCTACCCCGCATGTTGTTATGTAGTGTTGTCTTGTGTGGTGCAGGTGAGTGCTATCCTTCTCTGTGCTTCTTAGTCCCTGGGCCTAGAGGCACCCCTACCCCGCATGTTGTAGAACAGTGTTTTGTGTGGTGCTTTCCTACACTGTGCTTCTCAGCCCTGGGCCTAGAGGCACCCCTACCCTGCATGTTGTAGAACAGTGTTGTTTTGTGTGGTGCTTTCCTACTCTGTGCTTGTCAGCCCTGGGCCTAGAGGCACTCCTACCCTGCATGTTGTAGAGCAGTGTTGCCTTGTGTGGTGCAGGTGGGTGCTATCCTTCTCTGACTGTGCTTCTCAGTCCTGGGCCTAGAGGCACCCCTGCCCTATTTTAGAGCTTTCTCTTTTCTGACCACACCTGATTCAACTAATCAGCTCAGTAAGCCCTTCCGAGTTTCAGGGGGTGTGTTAAATCTGATATGTTCAGTGGAGGGGTGCCAAAAAATAGTTGCACACAGAAGGACGTGTTGGATTGCAGTGCTGTTGAGAAGGAAAATAAAGGTGATCAGGATCAATAACTGATTATAAATGTATCTGATCTGATCAATATTTATTGATCTACACACACAGAAGTCGTGTCCCTCAGTACGGCGTCGGGTTTAACGCAACATGCCTGACGTCACTGCATGGAGGTGTAGAGGTTCCTAATGGTGTCCTGTGATGATCCATCCCATGAAGCTTGAATGTTCTCACTCGGTTCTGCAGATGGTGTGGTAGGGGTGGAGTGTTGATAGAGCGTCCAATAGCATCCCACATATTTTCAGTCAGGGACAGAT
The DNA here is from genome assembly GCA_034509495.1 of Acestrorhynchus altus. NCBI lineage: Eukaryota > Metazoa > Chordata > Actinopteri > Characiformes > Acestrorhynchidae > Acestrorhynchus > Acestrorhynchus altus. Next base: position 3,395,807 of record CM067513.1, read on the forward strand.
CTGGAGATGAGACCGACCACGGCAGAGTATCTGTGTCTTCAAGACGAGATCTTGAGACGGCAGCAGTGTTTGGACGAGCGTCGTCCTGTTGGAATGTGTTGGAGTGTGTGTTCAGAAAACGTTGTCGGAGTGGCTGCAGTGAAGACCAAAGATGATCTGTCGTCGTTTATATGTCAGATATCCTGTTGGAAATGTATAATCCAGAATGTTTTTAAAGTTAAAAATGCAGTAATTTTGATTAGATTGGCATGAATATTTATACCAATATATTCTTCAAAATACTTGACAGTGGTCCAAATAAAATAAAAACAAAATTTGATTATTAATGTATCAGTATTATGCTTTCTCAGGGCTTTTATTCTGAAATTTGAGCACCGTATGAGCAGAGAAAGAGAGCAAGCAGCCCCTCCCTTTTCATTTTAATCCCAATATGAGTCAGTGACATCATTAGCCCCGCCCCCTCTCTCTGATCAGTCAGACTCTGTATGCAGGTTGAGCATACACACGTGGACAGAGCAGTAAACATGCACTGGAAGCTGATTTTGCATTGAAACAATTATAAGACCGCGTTTAAATACGGTAAGTCCTTCAGTTTGTTTTGATATGTGTATCATGTCAGTTCTGATCCTGAGATATGAACCTGTTTATGAATACGGCACGTAACCGCCCGCAAAATGTGCCGATTTGCAGTCCACTTGCCTCCTAAAGCATCGCAGACACTATTGCCTCCCCGTTACGGTAATTTTCCTGCTCGAGTTAAGCCTAGATGTTAGGTAACCGCAGGCATATCATTGAATTATTCTCCCCTGCTTTTGTTTTAACCTTTTTTTTTAAGCCCACGTAATCAACATGACATCTTTATTCGCACGACATGATTGACCACGCACGGCTGTGTGCTCTGAAAGGCCGTCACGCACCTTTTCACTGCCTTTCACAGCCTCTCCTCTCCAGGAAACACAAGGATTTGCATGGCATGTTAAATTCCCAGGCATGGATAAGAATTGCCTTCTCCAATTTGCAATGCCTGCTATTCTTCCTCTCCGTTTAGGCCCGTTCTAAATGAACACATTAGGGAACGCATGGGAAGCACCTAATTTTAGCTGCCGAGAACAAAGGTCCGACCCTTCCCCCCCCCCCCCCCCCCGAGCTGGAATGGTTAACTAAAAGGGTTAAAGCCAATTGATCCGAATGATTTGAATATGCTGCGGACTGCTCACAATGTAGAAGTGATGACTCGAAAATCAAGGCTGTCCAATAGCTGACGGCCAAGCTTTCACAGTGTCTTAGGACTGCTGGGAGATTTGAGCAGATTAACACTCTACTATTCACATGCATAGCCTACATGCAAGGGATTGAATTAATGAAGGATTTTCTTGGCTGTTGTCAATCATACGGCGCAGTCTTGAAATAATCACCTCTGGTGCAATAGGCACATGTCCAATGTGGAGCACAATTAATGCTATTTCCAACCTATTGAAAACGTTTCCCATATCAGGGTGGCTCGAGTGTGTGCTCTTTTTCAAAAGTGCAATTCAAGCCGACTTCCTCCAGTGGGGCTTCAAATCGGAGCGCTGCATGTTTCCTACTCTCTCTCTCTCTCTCTCTCTCTCTCTCTCCTGAATCAAGTTTTCATAGTCCATTTTAGCATCTCAGATTGCACGTTACGGCCCACTTTACAAGTTTCAACCAGCCGTGGAGGCCTTACACTGATTGCACGCCGCCCCACCTCACCCCAGCTCCCCACAAGACTACTGTATGGAGCTCCATCATTCCAGAGAGCACAGTTTCACTGCTCCACAGCTTTACACCCCTCCAGCTCATGTCTGGCTTTAGTCTATTCTATTGACAGGATCTCTGTATAAGGACTAGACAAGCTTTGTGTGCATTTGCACGTCTGTGTCAGCAAGGGGTGCAACTTAAAGTAGCTGAATGCATTCGTTAGAAGGGAGGTGAACAAACTACGAAGGGTTCTTTGACGCGGCCACAGAGGAAGCATTTTTGGCTTCCAAACAAACCAATCATCAAGGTCTTCGGAAGAGTTTGCTTACGTTCTTGGGAAACGTCTCGATTTCAAGTCTATGTTCGATTCTCGATGTGTTTGAAAAGTGCCGAATCATTCCCAGTTTGCTCCTTTCATGATGGATTCTGAACCAGTCCTGAATAATATTGGGGAATGTCAGGGTCATCATGAGAGTTATGCAAGGTTTTGAAGGTTCTTCATGCTGATGTTTCTATGCAAGCATTACTTTATACACTCGTCGTCATTCAGAATGGTGTCATAGTCACTCGGAATGACAGTGGGTCATCTGCAGTGACCAGTTCCACTTTTGTCTTAGAGACGACCAGCGAATGTGTGTGTGTCACGGTGTGGGTGCAATTTCCTACAATGTCAGATCACCTTTGGTCTTCATTACAGGCACTTTGATAGACCAACGTTACATTAATGAGGTCCTGCAAACAGTGGTTCTACCTTTTCTGAACACACTCCGGTGCTCTATTCCAACAGGACGACGCTCGTCCACATACTGCTGCCGTCTCAAGATCTCGTCTTGAAGACACAGATACTATGCCGTGGTCGGTCTCATCTCCAGATCTATCCCTGATTGAAAATGTGTGGGATGCTATTGGACGCTCTATCAACACTCCACCCCTACCACACCATCTGCAGAACTGAGTGAGAACATTCAAGCTGCATGAGATGGATCATTACAGGACACCATTAGGAACCTCTACAACTCCATGCAGAGACGTCTGGCATGTTGCGTTAAACCCGACGCCGTACTGAGAGACACCACTTCTGTGTGTGTAGATCAATAAATATATTTTTAGAGCTGATCTCTGTCCTTCTGCATCTCTGTTTCTTCGGTAGGACATGACTGAAGAAGTGGACGTGGTGGTCGTGGGCTCCTGTATGACTGATCTGGTCAGGTGAGGTCTGAAGTATTTGAATTACCCTTAAGAAAATAAGCATTATTACTCTACACAACATGTGACCCCCACACCGAAGATCCTACTCATAACCACGCGTATGGAATATGTTTATTTACGACTCAGACACAGAAGTTTTGAAATAACTCTGGATGTGGGGGGCCTTTCCATTTGGAGCTAAATGCAACCCACCATAAGCAAATGGGGAACTGCTTTGAGCCCATTTAAGTTAGTGTTGTTGCAGAGCTGTGAATCACCATGCACTGCTCACATTAACTGCTGGTGCAACTTTTCCATTATCAAGTCTTCTCGTCCGATTGGCTACAGCTGCCCTTTGAAACTAGAGCACGTGTTTATTGATTGGACAGAGCGCCAGTAGACAGAAAAATGGAGAAACAGAAATATTCCATCAGAAATGACACAATTTTAAATATTAAAATAGCACATATTGAAGGTAAGAGTTTAAACCCCTCAGTGTCACTGCTGGACCGAGAACAGTCCACCAACCAGAAATATCCAGCCGACAGCGTCCTGTGGGCAGCGTCCTGTGAGCACTGATGAAGGACTAGAGGACGACCAACACAACCTGTGCAGAAACAGATGAGCTTCTGTCTCTGACTTTACATCTACAAGGTGGAGACACTCGGTAGGAGTGTCTGATAGAGGGGACAGTGAGTGGACACAGTGTTTAAACCCTCCAGCAGTAAAGTCGGCGATAGAAGCTCATCTGTTTCTGCACAGTTTCTGTTGGTCGTCCTCTAGTCGCTCATCAGCGCTCACAGGACGCTGCCCACAGGTTGGTGGACTGTTCTCAGTTTAAACCCTCCAGCACTGCTGTGCCTGATCCACTCATATCAGCGCAACACTCACTAACACACCACCACCACGTCAGTGTGACTGCAGTGCTGAGAACGACCACCACCCACATAATAGCTGCTCTGTGGTGGTCCTGTATGTATGATGTGAAGCACATTAAATCAGAGCCTAGCACCTCTCAGCCAGAGCTTTGAGGAGATCTTGAGTGCTTGCCCACACAGGAGCGAAATAGCTGGGTCCTCGATCCTTTAAGAAGTGCGCTGTTCACTCTTCACTCCTAATCTGTGAGCGGTGGCATAAATCACACCGTCTCCGTCCTGCTGCGCGATTTACAGAAGCAGTTCCAAAAAGTGTGTTATTAAACACATCTGGCCTGGTTCGTGTTCTACTTTCACTGCTTCCTCTCGGCCTCGTTCCTCACGCATTAAAAATGCAGCCGTCAACTTTGCCCTTTGAAAAACAGAGAGCGCATCAATTAGGAAACAGCACTAACGGGAAAGTCTGTGTTTGTGTGTGTTTTGCTTTCTTTCCCCGTTTTTTTGAAGGGGGCTTGAAACACACTCCTAGCCCATCAAAGTGCTATGCATGACTTTGAAGTATGAAATCCAGTTTTCTCTCTGGCTGTGTGTGTGTGTGTGCGGGTGCGGGTGTGTGTTTCGTCGGTCGGTGTGTGGTGTGCGTCTGGGTGACAGAGAGGCAGAAACATCCCCTCGTGTCGCCTGTTGAATATCTGCGTGGCTGTGCTGAAGCCAGAGAGTGCCACCTGCTGATCGTCTGAACGCTCCATAGCAGCTCAGACACACAGGAGCACTCGCGTGGAGCTCTGCACACTACGGTCAAGTCAGGTTCTGCTAATGTCGGTTAGGGATGAGTCGATATGGGAGACAGTGTCCAGTAGTTGGGATCTTCCTGGAAGCCGATACCAGCGGCAGAACCCGAGCAATCGTAGAAATTGTAGAATCTGAGCTGTGGGTTCCGTCCTCACTTTGTATTCCTCACTGTAATAAATGTGCTTTGAATGGTTCTTTAAATGTAACCATAGTAGAAGCACTTATTGTTCTTTGAAGAACCATAATAAACGAATAGAGACTATTATATATACATATATATATTTTGTATTATATATCCATCCGTTTTCTATACCACTTATTCCTGAATAGGGTCACGGGGGAGCCGGTGCCCAGCTGGCAACTCTGAGTACGAGGGCAGGAAACAACCCTAGACAGGGCGCTAATCCATCGTAGGGCTCACACACACACACACATTCACACATTAAGGGCCACTTTAGAGTCACCAATTCACCTACTGCACATGTTTTTGGACTGTGGGGGAAAGCGGAGTACCCCGGAAATTTCCCAGGTCACCCCACTCGGGGATTGAACCCAGGTCCTTCTTGCTGTGAGGCATCAGCGCACCACTGCACCACTGTGCCGCCTTGTTTTTATATATAACATATATATATATTTTTTTAACTTATTACTATCCAATGAAAATCAAGTTTCTCCAAAATATGTGTATGTGTATATATATATATATATATATATATATATATATATATATATATATATTCTAATATTTTGAGATGCCGAATATCTCGGTTTCCTGAACTGTAAGCCGTACTGGTCAACAGTAAAAGGTAAAAAGCTTGATTATATTTAATTTTATGTAATAAAAATTAAACACAGATGACTTTTTCACATCTTTGAAGGTTGAAGGTTGAAGGTCGGCGCTTGTGTTCCAGCCGTACACCGCTCTAAAGCGTAGAGCAGGGTTCCTCCAGTACCAGGGTTGGGAGACAGTGCTTTACGGAACCAACAGTTCCTATGGCATCGCTGAAAGACCTCTTTGTTGTCGCTTCATTTGTAAAGGTGTGGATTTCCGCCTGGTTCCTTCTCACCTTCCACAAACACACACGGGAGGAGTGATACGCATTTCATTGCTACACCTTTATCAGTTGATCAGCTTATGGTACAACACACGGACCTAATCTCCGTAATTCCTGCTGAGCTCAACATACCCTATGATTGCTACAGTGACACATATTGGATGTCGCATATTTCCTTAAAGGAAAGTCCACGAAATGAATTCACCGTGTCAGCTTTGACTGGAAACATTGGTTTTGTTTGTTTATGTTTTTGTTTGTTTTTTTAATGCATTCAAATGCGAACGTCTGGAAATTCCTAATAATTAAAAGTTCATTCGTCTTCCAAACGCCGTTTGCCTGATTATACTATTAATAATACAGTAATACAGAATTATTGTAGCTGTTTCAGTGGTATTAAATGGCTTTAAAATATTTATTTATTTCTCAGTGTTTTCTGTTCATCAGCGGACGAATAAAAATGCTTCAAAATGACTTGGAATAAAATAATTTTGCATAAAAAAATATTGGTTTAAGGCATCAATCCCACATCTGTTCAGTCATTTGTAAGGCAGTTGATACGGTGACGGTTATTGATCATCCCTATAATTAGATCTTTCCATATTAATATGACCATGATTTCATCACTGAACCAACTTGGAAAGGTGTGTCATGGAGATTTTAGACCAGCATTTCAAAAGTGCCGGTGAAAATCAAATCTGTACTAGTGTAGGAGAACATGCTCCAGCCCAGGTACGGCAACCGTGCACCAATATCTTCCATTCAGGTTGAGAGACACACACACACACACACACACACACACACACACACACACACACACACACACACACACACACACACAAGATTTCTTTGAAAGTAGACACTTTGTTGTGGGTCGAGCCGTGGGTTAAACGTTCTTCAGCCCTCTGGCTCACACTGCGTCAGTGGTTTTCTCCTGCAGACTTTGTGGAAAGGAAAAAGCAAGACAAGTCAAAAGGATGTAAACAGTAGCGTCCCGCGCCGCTCACGTCAGATCAGCACCTGCTGTGCTTCCTTAAGGCCGGGAAAGTCAGCGGCGTGAACTGTGTCAGAGGTCGTGATGCACTTGATTGACTGTTCAGACACATAACAAACAAACAGACAATAGTGTGTGTGTGTGTGTGTGTGTGTGTGTGTGTGTGTGTGTGTGTGTGTGTGTGTGTGAGTGTGAGAGAGAGAGAGAGAAACGATGCAGGTGTGGTTAGTCTGGCTTTCGCCCGACTCCAGACACTGACTCAATATCACCTCATTAGATTTAAAGCTCTATCAAGTGACAGAAGTCAGTGAATCCTCCTGTACAGTCACACACTGCTTACGCAACAGCAGCGGCGGCTCCGACGGCGGGAACCAGATTACAGTGTTACTAATGGATCTGAAGTACAATCAGATTGTTTGAGGACACTGTCTAAAGCACTGAGATGAATTACAGTCACTCAAATGACATTGTTGTCTTCTCGATATCAGACATTAAAAAAGCTTATAATCACTGCTGTCCAACGAAAACCACGTTTGTCCATTTTTGTGCATTTTTCGTCTCTTCCGTGGCTGCTCTGTGCACATGATTCTGGATGAATAAACAATGGAAATGCTCTAAAAACAGTGTTAATTACTCCATCACTTCCATTCAAAGTTAAGAGCCTGGTTGCATCCTCCCGTAAAGTTGCCATTTTGGAAATGCATGTGTTTCACTGGACAGCAACATTATTTTCAATATGGACGTTTTAATTTTATAGTATGTTTGCATCCATCTTTTTGGTGATACTTCCTTATCCACACATTTAATAAACCCTGTCACTGTCACAACTTTACAAAACCCTTGTATCTGCTGGTGATCCAGAATTACATATCCATGAGTGGCAAATATGTCCACCTTTGCTTTCAGGATCTGGTGTACAGCGATAATTTCAACTAAAGATTTACAGTAACTGTCCTGCACATCAGCTTGGAGGAATTTTAGCCCATTCCTCCCATGAACTGCTTGCTTCAGGTCCTTCTAGAACATTTTTATTGGATTAAGGTGAAGACTTGGCTATTTCGAAAACAACTTCATTTTTCTTCAAACATTCTTTGGTAAAACGACTTGCGTAATAAGGGCCGTTGTCTTGTTGCATGGCCCACATACTCTTAAGATTCAGCTCACAGACAGGTGCCTTGATTTTCCTTTAGACTTTGCAAAATGTGATCTTTAATCAACTCCAGATGGGCGGCAGTGTTCTTTATGAAGAGCAGCAGCTTTCTCCTTGCAAGCCTGCCCTGCTCACCATTGTTGTTCAGTGTTCTCCTGATGGTGGACTCATGAACATTAACATTAGTCAGTGTGAGGAAGGCCTTTAGTTGTTCAGAAGTTCCTTTGGGTTCCTTTGTCAGTTTGCATATTACACACCTTGCTCTTGGTGTGATCTTTGTTGGTGGAGCACTCCTGGGGAGGGTCATTATGGTCTCGAATTTCCTTCATTTGTACACCATCTGGCAGACTGTGGATCGGTGGAGACCAACCTCTTTTGAGATGGTTTCATAACCTTTCCAGTCCGATGAGCATCAACAACTGTTCTTCTGAGTTCCACAGAAATCTCCTTCGTTCGTGCCGTGTTACACTTCCTCAAACGTGCAGATTTGAGAGATCCCACTTCTTTATATCTCCGTACACGAGCACTTTGTGGTTCTATAATTCCAGACTGTAGTTCATCGGTTTCTCTGCAGACTTTATTCTCCTCCTTTCACCCTGATCTTCAATGATCAGGACCCCACAGGATCACCACAGAGCAGCTATTATGTGGGTGGTGGTTCGTTCTCAGCACTGCAGTCACCCTGACACGGTGATTGTGGATCAGACAGAGCAGTGCTGCTGGAGTGTTTAAACAGTGTTCACTCACTCTCAACTATATTAGACACTCTTACCTAGTTTGTCCACTTTCTAGATGTCAAATCGGAGACAGGACCATCTGCTCATCAGTGTCCACGTGACACTGTCGGCTGGATATGTCTGGGTGGTGGACTGTTCAGAGTCCAGCAGTGACACTGAGGGGTTCAAACACTCCAGCAGCACTGCCGCCTGATCCACTCGAGCCAGCCCAACACACACTAACACACCACCATAATACATGCTCTGCGATGGTCCTGTGGTGTCCTGACCATCAAAGTTTTTTCGGGTGACAGCAGCCACGTATGTGACATGTCACGGTAAATCGTTTCCAGTAGGACAGTCGTGTAACTTCGTTGTCAGTGGTCTTCTGTTCTTCTTTGTTAACTCTAACCCTCTAACACACACAGTCTATTTGGAAACTTGTGGTTGGACAAACCAGCTCATCAACAGAGGAGGGCAAGATCAAAATTCATCCAGATTACTGGAAACTCAGCAAACAGTATCTATTTCATCTAAATTGGTTTACTGTAAAAGCCCCTCTTTGAACCTCACAAACAACACGTGCTCGGCCTTCGGGTCGAGAAAAACAACTCCAGCAACATGTTCTGCCATCAACAAAAACACTTGTGGACTTGGCCTCCAGCCAAGCCGTAACTTTCTGAGCTCGGGAGCTTTTTTCTGCTTCTTCAATAGAATGAGTAACGGCTGCTCGTTCTGGTTGGGCGAGACTCACACGGACCTCGCTCTGTAATGTCATGCATCGCGGCAGTAAAGCAATTACCTGTCTTTGGAGTTCAGAGCACAAGCCGTATATTTAGAAGCTTTAGGAATGGCGGGGCACACTGTTTTCACAAATAAACAGCGCTTTCCATCATTGTATTCCAGTAAGTGCCCCCCACCCACCTTCATCTCATTTCAGAACGCCGCAGCCCAACGAGAAAAGGACAGTGGACGTCGGCTCCGTCCATGACTCAGGTGCTGAACTGAGTCAGTTCAGCGAAGCATCAGATGTGTCAAAAACAAATTCACGCACACTGATTCGTCCTGGTCGGCTGATCTGACCAAATGTCAGTCAGATGTTAAATAGTGTTCCTACACGGCTTTGTTAGGAAACAGGCTTTTGTGTCTCATTTCACCAATTTGTTTATGTAATTTGCTGTTTTCAGGAGATCACATGCTGTTTGTGTTATTATTTGTTTCCTGTTAGACATTGATCAAACTGACGGGTGTTTCTGAGCTGCAAATGCAACAATGATCAGTTATTTGTCATGATTAGATTGCCAGTGATATTTCTAACTATTATATTTCTAAATATTTGACCCTGAATGTCCTTTATTATTTTTCTTATTTATGTGCGTATCAGTATGAACCCGTCTCAGGGCTTTTATTCTGAAATTTGAACTCTGTGTGAGCAGAGAAAGAGAGCAAACAGCAAAAATCAAATGATTAAAATGCAGATATTTGGTCACACTGATGCTTTTGTTTTCATTGTGTTTGTGTGCTGACATGGTCATACAGTCACCAATAAAATAGTTGCACCCAGAAGGACGTGTGGGACTGCAGTGCTGTTGGGAAGGAAGGTGAAGGTGATCAGGATCAATAACTGATGATAACTGTAGTCTGATCTGATCAATATTTATTGATCTTCACATACAGAAGTGGTGTCCCTCAGTACGGCGTCGGGTTTAACGCGACCTCCCAGACGTCTCTGCATGGAGTTGTAGAGGTTCCTAACGGTGTCCTGTGATGATCCATCCCATGCAGCTGGAATGTTCTCACTCTGTCTGTTTGCACACTAGCCAGGCGCCCCGACTTCCCAAATCTGGAGAAACAATCCACGGACACAAGTTCTTCATTGGCTTCGGAGGTAAAGGAGCGAACCAGTGTGTTCAAGCTGCTCGACTGGGAGCCAGGACTGCCATGGTTTGCAAGGTACTCCAGTCCGTCATTTCCCGGTCAGGTCACACCCGAGTCTGGTGCGTGTGCAGTGTGTGTGCAGTGCTTTCACTTCATTCTGCTCCACAGCAGCAACAGAGAGTCTAAAGAAGTAATGAAGGCCTGTGTTTGTCAGTACAAAGAGCCCAATCGATACTGAAGCATATGCACAGCACAGAAATAGGCTCCCGTGCTTTCAGAAAGCCTGAAAGAGGGGTTGCACTTCAAAAGACAAAGGCCCAGGTAGAGAAGGGCCCCTGCCTTGGCACGTCTTTAACAGCGTGGGATAAAAGTAGCCCCATTGGGCAGAGAGGGACCCCTCCACCCCTTACCTCCACGCTGAGCGTCTCCGAGAGATCGACAGAGAGAGAGAGAGGGGTGGGGTGGTTTAGAGGACTGCTGGTAGTGCGGAGGCGTGCTGGGTGGGGTGGCTATATCTGGGAGGCTTGGCTGGATTTAGCAATGCAGAACTTTGCCCTGGCAGTGAGGAAGGAGAAAATATTGTTTCAACTTCCAGTTTAAAGGTGGCTCCTCGTTTCATCAAACAGCCACTTAAATCAGCGTTAGACACACAGCAGCTTTGGAAGCGAGTCTCACGTCTTTATCATCCCGGCATTCGAATTTCCATGTCATCTCAGCTCAAACGTAATCGCTCAGCCAAGACTTATTTGGTGTGTTTGGAACTTGCTTGAAATATTACACCAGAGCTTCAAAGCAGATGTAGATAACAAGTGATGGAGATCCGCGAGGGAAGCTTACGAACAGACCTGCTCGTGTTGTTTGTGACGCCGTGAAACACTGTACAACAATTTACATTCTCGTTTTAATCACAGACTGTAGTCCATCTGTTTCTCCGCATCCTTTCACCCTGATCTTCAGTGCTCCGGGCCCCACAGGACCACCACAGAGCAGCTATCATGTGGGTGGTGGGTCATTCTCAGCACTACAGTCACACTGACGTGGTGGTGTGTTAGTGTATCAGACACAGCGGTGCTGCTGGACGGAGAATATCCTTCCAACAGCGTCCTGTGAGCACTGATGTTGGACTAGAGGATGACCAACGCAAACTGTGCAGAAACATCTACAAGGTGGAGCAGTGAGATCGGAGTGTCTAATAGAGTGGGCACAGTGTTTAAACACTCCAGCAGCACTGCTGTTTTCCACTCTTTACAAAGAACTTCAGTGCATCATGAAACATTCTCTAGTGGTCCCTCAGCCCATCTTCGGGGGAAGACAGTAGACCATACTGGGATGGTAATGGGACAAAGACAATCTATTTAAAAAAAAAAATGAGTTAGTGTAAGTGAAAATTGAGAGATGGGAGATGAGATGTCGAGAACCCCTGCATTGCTTCCTTCTTGAATCCAAATTCCATCTTTTTCTTTCCTTCACAGGTTGGAAAAGACTTTTTTGGGAATAACTACATTCAGAATTTCGAAGACAACGGCGTGTCCACAGGTAATGACTCTTCTTTTTCTTCTCTCGTTCTCACGGCAGATGAGAATCAGGTGCATTTAGTTTGTTTTGCTGTTGAATGTTGATCTGAGTGGAGTGAAACCAACCGAATCGTGACTGTTTCGTTCGCCTTGTATCTGGATTGTATCCTAAGATTTGAAACGCGCATTTAGACTTGGTGGTCAAATTCCTCTCTGGTTAGTTGGACTGAAATCGGATCGACTATGCAAATGCACTCGTTATGTGGAAACCAGTTGTTAATCTGTTCACCGTCTGCTTGTTTCGATGCCTCACATGGTTTCATACATTTCTTCAAAACGGGCTCAGACCACAAAACGTCAGGTTTCTGAACGATACGGGGAGGAGTTTCAGTGCTCGAGTGTGTAGAGATGGATGCATTTGCGCTGCTATACCATCACCTCAAGTGCGTTTACACACCTCGGCCTTCTCCAGATATGATGAAGTGACCAGTTCTAATCAGGGTCTAAATATCTGAGGTTTAAATAAAACAAGCTCCTCCAGAGACCATGACCCTGTGGTTAGGTTAGGAACCAGCCTTGCGCCTGGACGGTTGCCGGTTCAATTCCCGTAACCGGCAGGACGTGACTGAACCTGCACCCTGGCAACGTGGATCGGGCTGCCCACCACTCTGGGCACGTGTGCTCACTGTGAATTCACTAGTGTGTATGTGTGTGTTTCACTGCGTGGCTTAAGTGCGGAGGACACACCTCTGTGCTCGTTTGCTTACGTAGAAGCCAGTTCAACTCCACGAATAAGATCCTCTGTCCATTCTGTGCTGCCTGTAAAGTGCCTGTATGCTAATATGAACTTCTTTCCACTTTGCTTCTGCAGCCTTTGTGGAGCAGACGTCTGACGCTGCGACCGGAGCTGCTTCCATCATCGTAAACGATGCAGGTAGTGTTAAGGTGGTCCGTGTGTGGTGCCCTGTTGCACCTGCAGGCTTTAAAAGCCTCTAAAATAGCATGCCACAAAGTGCACTCCTGAATGAACCACAGCTGAGTGGGCAGCTCTCTACCTGTGTCATTCAGCCGGTCACCCACACAGCGCTGGAGAGTTTATAGCTACGTGGTTTTAATATAGCACTGCTTGAAGATAGGGGCTGGTGACATAACCAGCCTGTTGCTAAATGTAAGGCCCTAGTGCGCTGTAAATGTCACTAATCACAGCTTTTTAGCGCGGCTGCCTGGTGGAGATCCGCGAGTGAACTGCCAGCGCCGCGGGGAGAAGTAACGTCACGATCGCCATAACAACCTGGCGACAGCCCAGCGTCCCAGCATCCTGTGTAAAAGTCACAGCGACTCGAGATGGAACCATTATCTCTGTCGCAGACGGCTGAGGAAGTGGGATGAAAGAAAAGGCCATCTTGATGAAAAAGGCCTTACTCTGCACTGTGATTTCCCAACTGCTGATGTCAGCGTTATATTGGTGCCACTCTTGGTTACACAAGATAGGGCTGTACGTACGTCTGTCTGCGAGTATGAGGACATACAGGTTATCCTCAGGTGACCTCTGTCCTTGCAAAGTGGCACACAGTGCCTGCCAAACGTTTAGGGACACCCATGTTTTGCATGGACTAGTGCATCTAAAACAAAAAAAAAGACTCTTTTGATCATTTAATTCAAAAATGCAACGACTGTTTATATTTCTGACCTAAAACTTCGTCAGATTTTCAATTTCTAGAAGTAAATCAAACAAATGGGAAAATAATACACCACCTCATATATTTATTGAGGGAAATGATCCAGTATCACAGTGAGGGCACAAGTCTGTGAACCTTGAAATTAAATTCGGGTGTTTTAAGGGGATTTCTAAGCTCAGAAGAACAGTTGCTAATGCTCGTCAGGCTGGAAAAGGTTACAAAAACCATCTCTAAAGAGTTTGGTCTCCACTGATCCACAGTCGGACAGATTGTGTTCAAATGGTTGAGATTTAAGACCATTATTACCCTCCCCAGGAGTGCTCCACTACCAAAGATCACACCAACAGCAAGGTGTGTGATAGTCTGCAAGGTCACCCAAGGGGAACTTCTAAACAACTCAAGGTCTTTCTCACATTGGGTAATATTAATGTTCATGAGTCCACCATCAGGAGAACACTGAACAACAGCGGTGAGCATGGCAGGGTGGCATGGAGAAAGCTGCTGCTCTTCATAAAGAACACTGCTGCCCGTCTGCAGTTCAAAATAGATGAACATGTTGTTTGGAGGAATCAAAACATGTCAGCATAAAAACATCATCCCCTCTGTGAAACATGGTGGTGGTATCATGGTTCTGGCCAGTTTTGCTACATCTGCTCCAGCTCCAGCTCCAGCTGTCTTCTTAATGGTTCCTTTAGAGACGTTTCATGCACTACATTTTCCAGCATACCGTTTAATGGGCAGTGCTTGTGTAAGTGGGTAAATTGAAGGGCTCAGCTCAGCTACTGCTTATAATTGCAGGTGAGAATGCCATAGTGATCGTAGCGGGTGCCAACCTGCTGCTGGGGGAAGAGGAGCTGCAGCGGGCGCAGGCTGCCCTGGAGACGGCTAAGGTGCTGGTGTGCCAGCTGGAGGTCAGCCCACACACGTCCCTGCAGGCCTTACGGATGGCCCAGAAGAACAATGGTCAGTCCCTTCTGCCTACTGTCTGTGTCCTTCCCAGTAAGCCTGCTTTAATATGCCTGTTTCCAGTAATGGGCTGGCAAGAAAATGTTCTGCATGGTATCGGTGACCACAGTTATGCTGCTTTTCCTGGTATCATCCTGGTATTTGCATTATTTAAATATACTACAAACCTTTTAAAGCATTATTTAAAGCAGCATTTGGTTTCCCAAAAGCCTCTTGGCATAGGATTCTAATAGAGCAGCACTGAATTCCCACGGAATACTGTCTGTATCAGTTGAGAGGATGCTTTTGGGAAGCTGGGCTCAGTTTCTGACCATCGTCACAGTGCATCTGCTGCAGGGAAACACTGGCAGTATGTCTGTTTACATCCATCTACCTTAAAAAAGGTCTCGCCACTGCATTTCAGGGCAGCTGTGGCCTTGTGGTTAGAGAACCAGCTGTGGTTAGAGAACCAGCTGTGGTTAGAGAACTTGTGCCTGGAAGGTCGCCGGTTCGATTCCCTGAGCTGGCTGGACGTGACTGTGGTGCCCTTGATCAAGGCACTTAACCCCGGACTGGATAAGGCTGCCCACCGCTCCGGCGGCGTGTGCTCACTGCCCCCTAGTGTCCTAATGCACGTTTAGTATTGATACACAGGTATTCAAATGAAAATTATAGTCATGTGACGTGTCTTTTTTAACATGCAGCTCTTTCGATGTGGACAACGAAGAGCAAACCAAAGTGATGTGAAGACACAGTTTTATGTCATTCATCTGAATGTGATTTGAAATGGCCCTATGTTTTCACTGGGTGTCCTCTTTTGTTATGTCCTTGTTTGTTTGTTTGTTTGTTTGTATGTGTTTTACACCCTTAAAACCAGTATCGGTCCCAGCCTTTCATTCTGTCACACCAGCTTGTATTTCTTTTGGGACGAACAGATAACATCTCTTCCTGACTCGTTTCTCAACCCAGCCAGTCTCGACTCAACTCCTTTGACTCATAGCTGTGAAGTCCCTTCTTTCCAAACTGGTGTTATCTATTTATTTTATTTTGTTCTTTTTGTTTCCCTCTCTGAAAATGTATAAATCCTTATCCACTTGATCCAAATCCCCAGTGGAAAATCCCACCGCTCGTGTACAAACGTAATTAACGCCATTATCTAACCAGGTCCCCGCCGATTGGAAAACGCCCTCCTCTCTTAATTTGGAAACGCACCACGATGCGGCATGAGTCGTCCACAGATGGGCGCCGCAGATGGTCACCCACATCCCCTTGTCCCCCTCCCCACCTCCTTCCCCCTGCCATCACACCCCAGCGCTCATCACCTCGGTGCTGTCTAGGAACACGGCGGTGGCCGCATTAGCAGACCGTATCAACTGGTGAGAATTGGGCCATTAGCCCAGATTATGTGAATATCACTTGGGACGGATTCGTCAGGCAGTGACGTGTGTGAATAGCACTTAGGCACAGCTCAAGGCTCGGATTACGCACATGCCACCTCCACAGGCTTACCAAGGGGAAAATTGGACTTTGTTCTGTCTGCACATTTCCCATTAATTCACAAGCCACTGTGTAGATACACCATTCGATAGCTTCGGAAAGCGCTGTAATGAGGGGGGCACTGTGTAATTTCTCGGGTCTCCAGCCCTCCCTCCAGCTTTTTTTCCCTCCCTTTTCATACATCTCAGATGCAATTAGAGCCACTTGAAGGTTCTCAGAATAGTCGGGCATCACCTAACTCTCTATATATGTGAGTACATGTGCATCTAAGTAGCTCTCCTCTTTCTTTGCTCAACATATGTTCCGAACGTTGACCTTTTCCGTTACCAGTCTCAGTTCGTCTCAGTGGCATTTTAATGTTAATGTCTCCATTTCCAGTGACTACATCAGTGCGTGGAAGGGGTCAAGAGTGGGAGGGGTAGCAGTCTGGGGGTAGTTTTAGCAGGCCTGCTATTGATCAAGGGTCTCGTGGTGGGCTCAGTGTGGAGCATGACCAACTGTAAACATGTCGGGTCTCAGATATTACTCAGTCGTCGTGGTTACCCTTCTCCCTGTTTTCCCCAATGCACGTCAGAAACCAGATGTGCGTAATGACACCTGCAGTGTTGGCGGGGGTAGGAGAGAGTATTGCTGTGTGTGTGGGTGTGTGTGTGTGTGTGAGAGAGAGAGAGAGACCCTGTACACTGTGTTAAACCTTGATGAGGCACTACAGACACTGTTGACATCAATGAGTGACATGGTGGGAATGTGTTTCCCGGCTAATGACAATGCATTAACAGTACCACGACACATGCAGATTCACAATCGAACGGAAAGAAACAAAAACGGTTAACTACTGTGACCATTTAAGGGGGCCGCCAAATGTTAAAGGAAGGACCACCACAGAGCAGGGACCCTGACATGGAGGTGTTGTGATCGTGTGTGTTGAGCTGGTACGAGTGGATCAGACACAGCAGTGCTGCTGGAGTGTTTAAACCCCTCAGTGTCACTGCTGGACTCAGAACAGTCCACCAAGCCGACAGCGTCCTGTGAGCAGCGTCCTGTGAGCAGCGTCCTGTGAGCAGCGTCCTGTGAGCAGCGTCCTGTGAGCTCTGATGAAGGACTAGAGGATGATCAACACAAACTGCAGAAACAGATGAGCTTCTGTCTCTGACTTTACATCTACAAGGTGGAGACACTCGGTAGGAGTGTCTGATAGAGGGGACAGTGAGTGGACACAGTGTTTAAACACTCCAGCAGCACTGCTGTGTCTGATCCACTCAAACCAGCTCAACACACACTAACACACCTCCATAATAATATCTGCTCTGTGGTGGTCCTGTGGGGTCCTGACCACTGAAGATCAGGGAGAAAGGAGGAGAATAGAAACGAGGTGGTCATAATGTTATGGAAGATCGGTGTTGCAGGTCATTTTGAAGTCATTGGTTATGTAGTACTATACTTTCCTACAGGAAGGTTTTTGAAAGATTTTTATTGTCCAAAAGTAGTTGCACCCCCAAGGAAGTGTGGGATTGCAATGTGCGTGTTCAAGACGAGCTCTTGAGACGGCAGCAGTTTGTGGACGAGCGTCGTCCTGTTGGAACAGAGCACCGGAGTGTGTGTTCAGAAAAGGTAGGACCACTGGTTGCAGGACCTCATTAATGTAACTTTGGGCTCTAAAGGGTCTGTAATGAAGACCAAAGGTGATCTGACATCATACAAAATTGCACCATGACACCACACCTTCTGGACGACGTGTGGCAGCAAACCGTTGACCTTGGTTTTGACCACGGTACCTCCAGAGGAATTGATTTCATAGACATGCTTATTGTAGGATTTGTTCAAAACAAGTGACATGGCTGATGTTGACGGGGGAATCACCATGCAAATATCTTGATGAACTAATATTACCGTGGTTGAGAAATGAGAAGTTCTGCGGCAGAAGAGAAAGGTGGTAGCTGAAGTCTCTTGTGCGATTGACAGAGCGCTTGAGGAAGGACGAGGAAGTGATGACTTTTCGTTTACATCATTATGAAAGTAACGTTCTCCGGGGAGTGGAGAATGGCCTAGATCAAGTGAAATTTGTCTTGGGGACTCTGACCAAGTTTCGCACTGACTGCTGTGTGACGTGCATGTGGTGCGTCACCTTTGCCCGAAATGCAGCTTCCTCCCAGTTTCACACCTGTATTGCAGCAATATGTTCTGAAATGAATAGGCAGCCGGGATTTGTCCTTATGTGAACTTCTGATTGCCTGACTCCAAGTTTACACACTCAATCGGATCCAATCGGATTTCTGCCGTTATACGATTATTCGAGTTGTCGTCTAAAAAGCATAACGTCTGGAAACCCAAATAAGAAATCCGATCTGAGCTAGATCTTAGATCTGCATACGTCTTGCTCGGTTTCTTTCGTTTCCTCCGTCTGCGCATGCACTGTTCCCGACGGGCTGCAGCTGTCCCCCGGTCCCCCGGTCAGTGACGAGCGTGCAGCATGAACCAATGGCGTGAACCAGCAGGGACTCCACCATCCTCCTGCCTTACTCACGCTGTCCTCTGAGGTTATTGGCTGGTTGCAGAGTAGAAATCTGATTGTAAAGGCACTAACTGTCCTCTTGTTTTGTCCACAGTGAAGACCGTATTCAACCCTGCCCCTGCCATTCCTGACCTCCATGCTGACTTCTACAGAGCATCGGACATCTTCTGCTGCAACGAATCTGAGGTGAGCATACAGTAGAGAACGTACAAATTTTAATAAATTAATTACTTGACAAGTACATTTGCTCGGCTGGTGTTCCAGGTGGTTGCTGTGCAATAAGGCATTAACCAGTTAAAGTTACGTGGTTTTTTTATTAAAGCATCAGTATGTGAAAATTTGTATTTTTTGCTCCTGGGCTCCCCCTAGGGTTAGGTAGCGTAACTCAATTTTACTCCACTGCAGTAAATGCAAAATCTGCTTTGAGCGCCCCCTTATGGTCAGCTGTACACATGCATTGACAAGTTGAAGGACAGTGAAGTGAAAGAAGCATGTGGACTGAGGCAGTAGAGTAATCTTCAGCTCCAGTAAAACGCCGTAGTGCCGTAGCAGCGTTCAGGCCTGGAGAGGAAATACGAGGTTTTACACCAGATGTTTCCCCACCACCCTCTACCAGACACAAGTGTCCAGTTTGTTGAAAGCAATGGTGACTATCAGTTGGCACGGGTGGCATGTGACTGGAAAAATGTTCAGATGTGCTCTACGTTCTCCCAGAATCTGACATCATCGGGGATGGCATGGAGATTTCAGCTCTCGTCGTTCTGGGTACCACAGTTCCACTGCTGTGTGCATTTGCACATCTGTGTCAGCAATGGGTGTAACCTCAAGCAGCTGAATGCGTTCATTAGAAGGGCTGTCCACCAACATTTGGAAGTTCAGGGTGTGATGTGGTCCTGCTATTGTGAAGTTAAGCTGATGCAACAAGTGACGGAAAGGATGCCTTGGCGTTGTTCAGCCTCAGGCCTTCAGCTCAATAGAGGTCATTGTGTTGCAACAGGCTGAGCAGTAGAACCACCCGATTGTGCCACCTGGTCATGACCTGTTTGAAAACAAGGCTGAAGATGTTCCTTTCTTGTCGGCAGAGTGGGAAATACTTTGGGGGGGGGAGGTGAGGTTGGTTTCTCCCACTTACGGTAACTGGTGTGTTGGAACCACCCTCTGTCACACCTTTGGCTTCTTAACATGACAGATGAGGGCTTGGATTGATGGGAAACAGTTAGAAAAGGGGGGGTTAAAAAACAGCTCCACTAGAGGAGGCAGATGCATGGCTGGTGAGTCACTCTGGCCTGGGGCAGAAGGGCTGCTATGACTGGGAGCAGAACCAGAGTGCTCCGTTAGGGCCACTTTGATGTGGCAGACGGGCTGGAGAGGGGAAAATGCACAGGTGGGACTTGAAAGTGAGAGCTCCACTGTACACATCACCCTTAGTCCTCCACACACTCGCTGACAAATCTTTCTTTCATCCTCTGGCTTTAGTTGCAGCAGTGAAAGATGAATAATTGGGAGCTCGCTGAAGCAGATAGATCACCCTGCACAGATGAGTAATCTGAGTGACATTCTGTACTGGCGGAAAGCCAGGGAGAAGGGTAAGGGAGATATCTAAAACACACAAATATAAAAGGGTTACTCTGTGCCCCGTCTTCGGGATCTCTGATGCGTATCTCCTCCGCTTTAAGTGATACCACGTAATCTCCAGGTGTCTCTTTGTGTGGTCTGGGATTGCATTGAGGGCAGAAAGCTCGGCTCTGCTTAATGTCACTCTCTGATCATGAAATGCTGCTCATTAAACATTTAGACTGATATGATACGTAGTCACTGATCTACACATACAGCGTCCAGTTTAACGCAACATGCCAGACGTCTCTGCATGGAGTTGTAGAGGTTCCTAATAGTGTCCTGTGATGATCCATCCCATGCAGCTTGAATGTTCTCACTCAGTTCTGCAGATGGTGTGTTAGGGGTGGAGTGTTGATAGAGCGTCCAATAGCATCCCACACATTTTCAATCAGGGACAGGTCTGGAGATGAGACTGACCACGGTGTAGTATCTGTGTCTTCAAGGCGAGATCTTGGGACGGCAGCAGTATGTGGACGAGTGTCATCCTGTTGGAATAGAGCACCGGAGTGTGTGTTCAGAAAAAGTAGAACCTCTGGTTGCAGAACCTTGTCGTAACGTTGGGCTGTTAAAGTGCCTATTGTACGAAATTGCACCCACACCATCACACCAGACCTTCTGGACGTGTGATATGTTACTGACAGTGCCTGCACACATGGATTCGTTGGTTGTCTCCACCGAGACAAAAGCAGGACTCACTGAAGATGACCCGTCCCTCCCCATTGTTGGTGTGGGTCTCCCAGATCCTTCATGTCACTGGTGTGTGCCATGATAATATGGTCATATCTGCACTACCAGTATGGTTCACATCCTGCTTCCCAGATCACTACAATGTGACCTTCGCAAACTCACTACAGCCACCTTCATTTGCTGCTCATTTGTTTCTGCTTCACTTTGGTCAGATGAGTGACCAGAGCAGTGCGTTTTGAGTCATTATGCTTTGGCTCGGTCAGTAAAGCGCAGCGCTGACTGAATCTGAGCAGAAAGCAAAACCCTACACACCGATCAGCCATAACATTATGAACACCCCCTTGTTTCTACATTAACTGTCCATTTGATCAGCTCCTACGGGAGCTACCATACGGGAGCACTATGCACTACGAGTGTTCCTATATGGTCAGAGGAGCTGAAAATGGACAACGAGTGTAGAAACAAAGGGGTGGTCATATTGTTATTGTTGATCAATGTATAGGTCATCATATAAAATTAATAACCAGATATACAAGCTGGTTATTGACGTGCTTATACAGACCAGAGAATGGAAGCCAGTTACATCAACCACCACCAAACCACAGTAGGCAGTGAAAGTCTAAAAACATCTACCGAAGCTCACTTCACCCTAGCTACTGTTGAGGAAATGAAGTCTGCCAGGTTCCCATGCGTCATCAAAAAATTTGGAGAACCAGAAAAATGTAGAGACTATGTTTCGTCATGAAAAGTGCTGGAAAATGCCAAAAATCAAAAATCTAAAAGATGTTTAGTCAGTGATGCTCCATTAATTGAACACAAGATTTGCATTAATTGCTTTATTATCAGAAATTGGACCAATAGAAATGCTCCAATAATGACTTCATTTTCCACTGACTTCCATTGAAAGTTCCATCCATCCATTTTCTGAACCGCTTATTCCTTAATAGGGTCACGAGGGAGCCGGTGCCCAGCCGGCAACTCTGAGCGCAAGGGCGGAAAACAACCCTAGACAGGGCGCTAGTCCATCGTAGGGCTCACACTCACACTAAGGGCCACTTTAGTCTCACCAATTCACCTACCATGCATGTCTTTGGACTGTGGGGGAAACCGGAGTACCCGGAGGGAACCCACGTGAACACGGGGAGAACATGCATCTCCACACAGAAACTTCCCAGGTTGCCCCCCACTCGGGCATTGAACCCAGGTCCTTGCTGTGCACCACCCTGCCGCCTCCATTGAAAGTTAAGAAGGTTTTTCCTTCTGCTAGTTTAATCCAATGTGCTTTACAGAAGAAAAAATCGAATAAATGAATTGAAATGTGAATAAAAGACGGGACAAGACATGAAGACAAGGTAGGACAAGAGGATAAGACAGGACAAGACAAGAAGACATGGTAGGACAAGAGGATAAGACAGGACAGGACATGGAAATGCTGTTTTAAATTCCTCTGTAAGCGTGTGTTTAATACTGTACACTGTTCTCTTGTACAGTCGGGACAAGTTTACCTAAAACCAGTGGGAGCACTGAGTCAGCGCTCCGGCTAACTGGGCAGTGTGTTTGTGTCCTGTAGGCTGAGCTGCTGACGGGCAGTCCTGTAGCCTCGGTGGAGGACGCGGAGCGCGTAGGCCTGGAGCTGCTGAAGAGAGGCTGTGCTTCTGTCATCATTACTCTGGGGCCTCAGGGATGCGTGGTTCTTCAGTCCACGGACTCAACTCCCAAACACATTCCCACAATCAAGGTCACCAGTGTGGACACTACGGTAGGGTATTTTTTTGCTGATGAGTGTATAACTGTCCGACGCTGTCTTACTACACCGTGTAATGCAGTCAGTAACTGACCGCCACATAAACTGTATACATTAGGTCCATCTTTCTCGACCCAGGTCCTTGAGGCACCCCTACCCTGCATATTGTAGACCTTTCACCTGCTCCCACCACACCTTATTCAACTAATCAGCTCATTAAGAAGCCCGTCAGAGGGGCAAGGGAGGTGTTAAGCTACAGCATGCAGGGTAGGGGTGCCTCTAGGGCCATGGTTGAGAAGCACAGCATTAGCTAGTGTCCTTGGTCCCTTTACAAACAAACACAAGCTTAATTTTGCTTGTGGTTCTTCTGGTTTCCTTCTGATAGTGATCTCTAAAAGGGGTGACTCATTTCAGGATGTGTTTTGGTGGCTTTAGCGTCATAACACTTCATTTCCTGTTCTTTGGTTCGGTTGAGAATTCTGAAACACTGGTAGTGTTTGATGGATCAAGGAGTCACCCAGTTTCTCAATGATGGGTTTTTGTTGTAACTAATGTGGGATTTGTTACTAAAAAGTTAAAAGAAAGGACGAAGGTATTGACGTTCATGTTTAATGAGACGGAATGTCCTGACATCAGGGTAAAATACGAGTGCTGATGTCGTAGGATATCGGAGGTGTTTTTCAGTTTGGGATCGTGGTTCATGTGTCATCGAGGTGTGTTTGCATTTATAGGTGCTGCTCATTTATAAAGTATGAACGATGTGAAGAACAGTGTCTATTGTCCAATCTCCTAGAATGGAATGGACTGTGCCAATAGCAAAGGGTCAGATTGTGAAACTCATAAGCATAGGCGACCAGATTCCAATGTGATGGAAAACTATGCTGTTACTGTAACTGAACCACTTGGAAGTGAATTGAAATGGGGCATCATCTCAGTTCTTCACCATCTTCTCCAGCCAGCTTAAATAGGAATACCAGCAGCATTTAAGCACCGCCTCCCTTCTCTGTGCTCTTCAAAGTTGTGGAGGAGTCGATGGTCATCGAGATGAAATAATGAGCCAGGTGTTATATTGGAAACAGGGTAACTTAATGAGTTATCATTGAATGAGTCCAATAATGAGTTGGCATCACCAGCTACGACCCTTGTGCAAAATCGCTGGTTCTGCATTAACATGCTGTGGGCCACCTCCTCCATTGCGGAGGCATTAGGGTTCCAGCTACCACCCTTGTCCAAAATTGCCACAGTGGCATTGTTTTTGTTTGTTTGTTTGTTTTCGCCCCTACTAATTTAGACATGCCAATTACCCATCCCCCTAAGTTGCCCCCATTTGCAGTGTTGCCAGGCAGCCATCTCACTTGGAGGAGAACACCAGATCCCCGGATCTGAAGCAATGTTCGGCAGATGCCTGCGCCGACCAGCAGTACACTTATGTGATGTGAGAAGAGCGCCATCTACCCACCCCCCAAAGGGGTCGACCCACTGTGCTACACAAAGCAGAATGTGTCCTCTGCAATTAACCCATCCGCCCAGAGTGATACACACATTATGGGGCAGTGAGCACACATGCCCAGAGTGGTGGGCATCCAGACAGCAGCTAGGGAATGAAGTGTCTTTCTCAAGGGCACTTCAGTCATGTCCTGCCAGTTAGGGGAATCGAACCAGCAACCTTCCATTCACAAGGCTATGGCTGCCCCAGATCATGAATTGAACCTAACCTTACCCTAAAACATTATTTCTAAATAATAAAGTACGGATTTGTCCTTAAAGGGGTATAAAGCTTGTTGATGGAGCTTTAGTGTGAGGTTCTCTGTAAAACATTATTTGGGGATTAAAGTCAAACACTATCAGAGACACAATCAGTAACTTCCCTGCTGCTGCCCTTTAAAGTCATCCCGGAATGTAGAATTTAATCATTGAGAATTTAAACGCTGTATCATTGCTATTATGATCAGAATTTTATGAACTGTAAGAACCTCACAGAAGGAGACACAGCAGATTCACAACTTTTTAATTTATCAACCACTGATGAGTGTGAAACCCACATCTTTTTTAAGATCAGCGCCAGAGAAGTTCAGATTTGACAGAAAAACTGAAATAGAAGAAATATTTACCGCCTACGGCTGAATGAAAGCTGATTGATTTCCAGTGTCAACGTCATTCTCAGAGCAAGTCAGGTTGTGCTGGTTGACTGTAGTCTGCAGAGTCGGAGAGGAGAGGAGCTAAGGATTTCTGAGTGAACAGCAAAGCACTTTTGTAAGTCGCTCTGGATTAGAGCGTCTGCTAAATGCCGTTAAATGAAAATGAAAATGTACTCAGAGTCAAACGTTCTAAAGAGAATCGAGTAGTGAGTAGTAATTATTACTGTATACTGTTCAGCAGCTCTGAGCAGGTCCTTCTAATAGCCAATGAAACATACAGAAGTGGTGTCTCTCAGTTCGGCGTCGGGTTTAACGCAACATGCCAGACGTCTCTGCATGGAGTTGTAGAGGTTCCTAATGGTGTCCTGTGATGATCCATCCCATGCAGCTTGAATGATCTCACTCAGTTCTGCAGATGGTGTGGTAGGGGTGGAGTGTTGATAGAGCGTCCGATAGCATCCCACACATTTTCAATCAGGGACAGATCTGGAGATGAGACTGACCACGGCATCGTATCTGTGTCTTCAAGACGAGATGACACGCTACCATTCTTAGACTCCATTATGGACTCTTTTTTTGATGACCAGTCAGTCAGTCAGTCATCATCTTATCCTGTTCTTCCTGAATGGGGTCACGGTTGATCCAGAGCCTACCGGAGTCATCGGGGTGCAAGGCAGGAATACCCTCTGCACAGGGTGCCAGTCCATTGCGGGGTACAACACACAGTCACACTCGCACCTAGGGGGGGAAATTAGTATGTGCATTTCCGGGAGGTGGGAGGAAACCAGAGTCCCCTAGAGGAAACCCTCGTGGACACGGGAAGAACACCGCAATACACAACCCCAGGCCCCTGGAGCAATGCGACACACACTACCCACGGCGGTCCTCAATAAGGACCCATATTGCTCGAATGAAGATCAAATGTCCGAATGTTTTTATGGGTTGTTCTGGTTTTCTTGCCTGACTGTAAAAGACAATGTTTGGCTTTAATTTAGCTGACCTAGACTGAGCGGTGTAGTCGGACCGGTCAGCTGGGACAGTAGCTGAAGTGTATGTTATTATTATGTGGCTCTGTATCCACAACACAGCGATGTAAACTTTGCTGAATGAGGTGTAAATGTATGTCATTATCCTTTGATTGCTGACCACAATTCTTTCCCTTAACAGCAATGATCTGCAGCTTCCTTCAATTTCTCTCCAAACACACACACACACACACACACACACACACACACACACACACACACACACACGCACACGTGCATACATATAAATAAACACACTTGTGTATTTACCCTTTAATAGTCTTCTATCTCTCTCATCTGGATAAACTTTCAAACACACAAAGTTAATCACCCAAACACCCAGACTGTGTGTGTGTGTGTGTGTGTGTGTGTGTGTGTGTGTGTGTGTGTGTGCGTGCTGCCATCCCACTGGGGGTAAAACAGCCACCCCTCCATTCCCCCTTCTCAGGGTGACTCACTACTCAGCATTGCTGCAGTCAGCGGCCGGCTGCCTGGCTGTGGTTTCCACAGCGCTGTGGGGCTGCTCCCGCACACTTTCATGACCCATAAATCCTGAGTTGTTTAAATCTTTTGGATGCCCTGATCCCTCTTCCAGTAAACCCTGTTTTCCCCCAGCTGTTAAAAAAACACGAGTGGGCGAACGCCAGATTGTATCTTCACGGCCAGACAGGGCCGAGGCATGTTTCTATCTGTTGGTTTTAAAGCCCTGGCAGCTGGGTTTTCCCACTTTTCTGTTCAGGGATGATCCCCTGAACGGAAGGTCGTCAACGGCATTGATCAGCGGGGGTCTAGCTGTGTTAGGACTCGGCGTCGGACGGTGTTACAGTACAGCGGGGCTGCTGCGCTGTACACTGAGTCACACATTCATTCGCTGTTCAGCTCTTTTCTGCTGTGTCACAGAAGGAATGCGCTCGAATGGGAGCGCCATTCCTCAGCGCTGACCCGTTCTGCAGTGATCTCATCCTTGTCGTTATTATGGCGTAGAATGACCTGTGATTTTTCAACGCCTGACTCAGGTTCACTGCTGAACTTACTCACCGCGCAGCAATCGCCGGCGCAGAAATCCAGGCCCACTTTCCGAGACCCCTTTCTGAAATCTTATCTGTTGCCTCACGTTAGATTAATCACCGCCGTTCCCTTGCGAACCATAATAGAATGCCGGCGCTGAATAGCGAGCAGTCTCGAGTTAAAAGCATCAGCTGCTTCTCACTTGCGCGAAAGCCAATCTCCCACTGTGTGATCAAAAGCCTTGTGGTATGGCACTACATGAGAAAGAGAGTCCGGCGTGTAAAGGCCCACTCACCATTTTACAAACAGTGAAAGCTTCAGACGCCTGCATAAAACACACACGTCCTCAACTCTCTTCCCATCACGAGGAGAACGAGGAGAACGCCAAGGATTCCGGACAGCTTTCCCAAGCCGAGATGAATCCTAAACCTAGACTAATTAGAATATCTAATCTAATGTGCGACTCCACAGGTTCAGGACTATTGCTGAAGTCTTTGAAGTCAGGTCCACTGGTGTACTGTTCAGATGTAATTACATAACTATACTCTATATGGACAAAAATATTGGGACACCTGCTCCTTCATTGTTGTTTCCAAAATCAAGGGTATTGAGGAGTAACAGCAGTGAAGTGACTGTAGAAGATACACAGTCTGGGACGTGGTTGTGTGTCCAGGTTTAATTTGTCTGACGTGATGCCAGCAGGGACAAGGACCCCAGTTTAAAAACCATGCCCGGTACCCAGTTCTGGACAAGGGCTTGCATTTTCATCGCAAGTGGTCGGCCGTCCATGAATTCGTCCAGAATTTCATAAAATGGAATTGTTGACGAATCAGAACCACTTTTACCATTCTGGCTCTTAGCTTTGCTTTGCTGAAATACTTGAACAGTGAACAATTTTTAGGTGTTTCTAACCTAAAATTCATATCGTCTGCAGACCAGTTTTTTGTTCCCGACATGTTGAACTTTCTAAACCTCTGCTATAGTGCAAGTGCACATGAACGTTCTTAATCTTTCCAGTTAGGAATGTAATTGGATGTTTACTATTATTCTTCTATCTGTCTGGACATGGACGTATTCTATTCATTGAGCAACTAGGATTCAGATTATTAACGGATTATTAGGCTGCATGTAAACATAGCCAGTGTTGGGAGGAGGCTGGTAACCGGCATCCTGCCACGCTATCAATTCTGGACAATGGCCATCGCTGGTGTGGTAACACCACGGGAAGTGACCCACTTATGATTTCATCACAATGACCAGTGGCCTGGTGGTTAGGGAACCAGTTTTGTGACTGGAAGGTTGCCAGTTCAATTCCCTGAACAGGCAGGACATGACATAAGTGCCCTTGAGCAAGACACTTAACCAGGTGCCACGGAGAGGGCTGCCCACTTTTCCGGGCATGTCTGCTCACTGTCCCCTAGTGTGTGAATTCTATAGTGTGGATGGGTTAAATGGGAACACGTTAGTGAGGTAGGTTCACGTTTGGTTATCTGCTGCAGAGGGTCCTATTCTATTGGCAGTACTTCTCTACATGGACTAGACAAGCTGTGCGTGCAAGTCGTTGAATGCATTCATTAGAGGGGGTGTCCACAAATATTTGGACACAGTGTGATTCTGGTTGGATACGGACCGTTACATTGCAATACAGCAGCCTGTGAGGGTCCAGTTCACACGTCCGTCAGGTCTAGTGCTGCCTAGTGTGGATAAAAGCTTGTTTGGTCTGTATCCGGACTGCAGGTCGCCGGTCGAGCACCCCGTCCCCAGGCTCTCCTTTACAGCCTTAAATTGAACACAGACATGCGTCCGCCATTCGTCCAGCCTGTGGGTGTGAGAGAAAGTCATCTTGTGTGTATAAATGTTCATCTGCAGACTAAACATGCCTCTGCTATCCACTGTACACACACACACACACACACACAGCTGGACTGTGGGTGGCCCATGCTCCTGCCCCGTCAGGCAACACAACTCCGAGTGGGTCCAGACAATCAAAATCAGAAAAGCCTCAGTTCAATGAAGGGGGACAGTAGAGGACCCACCACAAAGACCATCACAGGGCGAGGGCTTTACCGGAAAACACCGCTCACCTCCCACTGACGTTGGGAGAGTGATGTCATTGCACGGGCAGACTGGAAATGAGACACATAGAGGGGAAGCCAGCAGTCTTGGCTTACACGGGGAAAAAAGACATCACCCAGCAACGTGTCATGGTGATGCAAGCTGTCCACTCAAACTTCTCTCTGTAGAAGACTTTTCCCATTGCTGTAAATCGCAAAGGGAAATGAGAACCAGTAAACCCAGCTGAGGCTCGGGGTATTGTTTTACAAAAACTCACTCCTACTTATTTTCCATCTGAGGCCATTGTTTTGTAGGCCACAAGTTTTCCCCAAAGCAGGATTTCCCAGAAAAGCTTAATTGGTTGGACAAACACAGATGACCCTCAGCTCTTCTTCTATGGGACCAGTGTGACTTTAGACTGATAGGATTTCATACAATCTCTGGTCTTCATGCTGCTGGTTTGGATTCCTCGTTAATACACAGGTTTTCATTACAAATTACTCTCATCGTCCAAAAAAATCTGACCAGTGAAGGAAAGTCACAGCAGCAGGTCAACGAATCTGTGTGTGGAGGTGCGTCACATGTCCAGAAGGCCTGGAGTCGTGGTGTGGGGTATCATTTTGCAAGATTACATTAATAAGGTCCTGCAACCAGTGCTGTCCTACCTTCTCTGACCACACACTTGTCCACACACTGCTGCCGTCTCAAGATCTCACCTTGAAGACAGATACTACACTGTGGTCAGTCTCATCTCCAGACCTATCCCTGATTGAAAAGGTGTGGGTTGCTATTGGACGCTCTATCAACACTCCACCCCTACTGCACCATCTGCAGAACTGCGTGAGATGCCAGTAGATGGTTTCCACTAAATTTTGGAGCATTGCTGTGAAGATTTGGTTGCATTCAGTGGCAAGAGCATTAGTGAGATCAAGATGTTGGATGATCACCATCCCACCTCATCCGCAACTCTCCAGCTCATCCCAAAAGTACTGGATGGAGCGCCATCATTCCAGAGAACACAGTTCCACTGCTCCACAGCTCAATGCTGGGGGGCTTGATACCCCTCTAACCCTCGCCCTCGCTAGATGGGGAGCCCACAAGGAGCCTGACCCAGGATTCAAACCTGCAATCCTTGATATATAATGGACCACTGAGCTGTCGGACCCCCGTTGAACCTGACATTTTTAAGTGTCTACGAGTTGGAGCCCAGATTTGACCATAAGCAGAAACGATATTCTATGGAACTGTTGATTTTGGACATTGGTGTGGAGGTCCAGAATAAGGTTCTGGATGGTTTACATCACGCAGTAACGCAGAGTATACGGATGTCCTGCAGCTTAGCCAAAGTTTGCTGTGAGTTGGAGGAAGTGAACCAGGTCATGCTCTGTGATTGGCCAGCGCTAATACTTTTGTCAGTTGATAGACAGGCTGCTCAATCTAACCTTCACTAGTGTTTGTGTAGGACGGCTGGAGGAGGGCTAGGAGGGGTAGTGGCTGTCAGCACTGCTGAGCGTCAGACATACGGACAGTCTCACTGTTACTGTATAATCACCAGCGGGAGAAATACATTAGGACTTAAACAACTTCCCCGAGTTCTTTTAGAAGGACAGGCTCTCTGTACTGTTCACATCTCAAACCAACAACAATACTTTAATAACTTTATAAAAAATAACTTTTATATTCATTAAAGTGATGTATTTCAGGTCTTACAATGGACTGTTTTTGCTACAGTTTACACTTTTAATAGTAATTGATTCCAGTCATAGGAAATTCTGGATTTCTGATTTTTATGAACAATATAAATTATAAAATTATAAAATGATAAAAATCAATGTATATATATACACACACACACACAGTTGAATTATTTTTTATTTTATAATTGATTAAATTTTATAATTGATTAAATCTCACATTTGAATTGATTACTAATCAAGTATCAACTTATATATATATATACATTTTTTATTTTTAATAAAGTTGATATTTTGATTAGTAATCAGTTCAAATGTGAGATTCTTGATTTATAATTTTCATGAGTTATAAGCCAAACTGAACAACAGGAACAAAGAAAGGCTTGAATTCTAAAGAATAAAGAATATCAAATCTGAGAATCGAAATCACGATCACGAACGAGCTTTTTAACGATATTCTAATTTTTGGAGATGCACTAGAATGTGACTGATTTCATCATTACTTCTAAATAATTACATTTCAGCACAACATATGATGGGCAGGTTGACAGATTCTGCCTGTTTGCAGCTTTCTTTCTCCAAAACAAGACTTTACACACAATACCAAACTGACATCATCCAGAAGCTCTACCACGGCATTAGCACAGCCCGACTCAAACGGCAGAATCTACGAATTCCTTTATGAATAACTGTAGAATGTGTTCGTGGTCGTATATCATGATGTTCTTGTTACTGTGGTTACTGTATCAGATTAGACCGTATCAGTGTACAGTCTTGCCGCGTCTTGGTTGGGAGTTCTTGTGCGAGTTCTCGCGGCCGTTTAAGCATTATGGTCGGTGCTGGTGGGTTTGTGAAAGCGACCCTGGAGTCGTTCCTGGTCCAGTTGCTGGACAGGTCAGGCTTGAGCAAGGCACGGTCACATGAATCATAACTGATGTCATATTTTATGCACCGTTTCCGAAGTAAAGCGTATACTTTGATCCCAACCTCCCCGTTACTGAAATGCTGTTCTACAGATTCTGTTCAGCCAATGGCAGTCCAGCAAAAAAAGAAGAGTTATTGACCAGAATGAAGGCAATGGGTGGAGGCTGCAGACTTCTTCAGTCATACAGGGTGGAGTCACTACCAGACAAGTGTAAAATTTTCCACAGCCAGTCCATCACCCTGCCGCTCAACAGCTTCTCCAGTAAAGAGACTACCAGTAAACTGATCAGCTGACTGAAGCTGGGTTTGGAATGGGTTATTTACTGACGAGCCTCGGTTTAGTCATTAATCCTGAGGGGAGTTTAAACAGCAGTGACTGCTGGTGTCGCTGCAGTTAGGAGGTGGAGGTGGAGGTGGAGGGGGGAGGTGGATGAAGCAATCACTGAAGGTGTGCAGTAAAGCTGGGGGACAGGGGAAGAGCCATAGCCATGAGTAATCAGGCAAGCTTGTGAGAACCGGTGGCAGAGTCATCTGTGGTCAGATCTCAGTAAATTACCACATTCCTCATCGCTTTCCCATCTGGAACCCCCCTCTCCTGACCCCCCCGGGCATACTCCCGCACGCACAATGGAAGATTCCTGAATAGTTGGATTTGTGTGTGTGTGTGTGTGTGTGTGTGTGTGTGTGTGTGTGTGTGTGTGTTTGTTTCACACTTGCATTAAATATAAGTGAATGCAGATATACGGTACGTTGCAAATGTATGTCCAGAATTATTTCCAGTATTCCCAGTTCCAATCTGTCCTTCAGTAAAGTAAACCAGTTGAGCTGCTGCTGGAACTGAACTAATCCATACAGTAATTAAAGGTAGACACTCTCACTGACCACTGACTTTATGTTTATTTGGGTTTATTCTAATGTTATATAGAGTTAATTAAAGGTAGACAATCTCACTGACCACTGACTTTGTTTATTTGGGTTTATTCTAATGTTATATAGAGTTAATTACAGGTAGACACATTTACTGACCCCTGACTTTGTTTATAAGGGTTTATTCTAATGTTATATAGAGTTAAATACAGGTAGACACTTTTACTGACCACTGACTTTATGTTTATTCTAATGTTATATAGAGTTAATTACAGGTAGACTCTCTCACTGATCACTAACTTTGTTTATTAGGGTTTATTCTAATGTTATATAGAGTTAATTACAGGTAGACACATTTACTGACCACTGACTTTATTAGGGTTTATTGTAATGTTATATAGAGTTAATTACAGGTAGACACACTCACTGTCACATAGTGTACATCTTTATTTGGTGTATTCTAATTTTATACAGTGTTTAAAACTGTCAATCTTATTAGTACAAATACACTTTCTATGACCTCCTAAGCTGAATGCTCAGTTCGGCCAATAAGGACGTTTTAATATTCAGATATTTTGCTTTCGGAAAAGCCAAGAAAAGCCAGAAAGGACAATAATAAAGTGGACAAAATGGCAGAAGTGATGTTTCATGGAAA
Organism: Acestrorhynchus altus; assembly: GCA_034509495.1. Lineage (NCBI taxonomy): Eukaryota > Metazoa > Chordata > Actinopteri > Characiformes > Acestrorhynchidae > Acestrorhynchus > Acestrorhynchus altus. The sequence continues at coordinate 3,428,732 of CM067513.1, forward strand.
CGTGAAAATGACCTTTTTGTAACAATGTCATTTTGTGAGAAGAGCAGCTTGAAGCCACAGAACCTAACTTCTTAGAGAGGTTCACGCCGAGGGCAAAGCCTCTCCAATGATACAGAGGTTAAGGGGACCCTGAAGCCCCTCTTGTTAAACACTGACCCATGTGACCTGTCCTCAAGTCAGCGCTGCTGAGGACTTACTCACACTCCCTGCACTGAGCCAGACGAGCGTATCTGACTCAACGTGGTCGTATACGCGCCTGTCATCATCAGATATTACCATCCACAGCTGGTTGATGAGGCTAATGCTCTGTGACACATGCTTCGTTTAGAACCCACTTTAGATGGAGTAGAACTTTCAGAACTGCTCGGCTCATGCATTCTTCTGCTGTTGTTCACGAGTTCAGAATCCACTGCCGCTGATGTTTCATCACCCTGCCTTCATTCTGCATTATTCACTGGGATCACTTCATAAACGGCTCCGAATTTGAAATATGTGGGATATTTATGGTTTCAGATACGTTCTTTAAAACCCATTGCTTCAATGGGTTCTTTAAGCAAAGCCATCTAAGAACCATTTTTGGTTGCATATAGAAAAAGGTTTGCAATGGAGATGTTTGAGTCTGAAGAGCATTTAAACCTTTAGAGGCCGAGGCCAATTTGGTGGGATGTTTCTGTAGTTTGACGTACTTTTATTCACCATGAAATCAGAAATGAATTTATAGACAGTCACACTGTCCAGATGTTGTTTTCAGATGATAGGAGACTCAAGTTTGTCTTCATTTGAGATGTAAAAATTACGAAAACACAAGATATAAATAGTAAACAAATCAAAAATGTATACAGATAATTGCAGGTGGAGCGATGGAGGAACTATCTCACATGATGTTGTACTGAAAACTCTAACAGTGGGTGGAGTTTAGTGTGTGGGTCCGTGGTCTGCTGAGAGCAGGGCTGGTTGTACAGTCTAACAGCAGCAGGAAGGAAGTCACTGAAAGAGCTGCCTGGTGCTGCCAGAGTCTCATGCATTGAGGTGGAGTCACTCTCCAGCATGGATGCCAGCTTGGCAAACATCTTTCTGTCTTCCTCCACCTGCACTGGGTCTCAGGAGCTTCCCAGGACAGAACTGGTCTTCTGAACGAGTTTGTTCAGTCTCTTCCTGTCTGCCTTCGAAATGGTGCTGCCCCAGCAAACCACTCCATAACAGATGGAGAGCTCCCTGCACTCAGGGACATTGACATCAGCCCCGCCCCCTCTCTCTGATCCATCAGAGTCTGTATGCAGGTTGAGCGTCAGCCCCGCCCCCTCTCTCTGATCAGTCAGAGTCTGTATGCAGGTTGAGCATCAGGCATTAAGTGCAGCTCTTGGGTTGTAAGTGTTAAAGGTCACTTGATAAAGTTCTTGAAGTTTAAAGGTTCCTCACATATATTTTTATGGATTTGCTCAAAGAACACTGTGAAGCACACGTATCCAGTAGAACTCTGTTTAACTCTGAACTGATCTTTTTGGCGCAGGGTGCTGGCGACAGCTTCATCGGTGCACTGGCTTTCTACCTCTCCCACTATCCGACGATGCCTCTGGAAGAGATGGCCAGGAGAGCGAACCTCATCGCTGCGGTGTCTGTGCAGACGACCGGCACGCAAACATCTTACCCATTCAAGAAGGACCTGCCGGCAGAACTGTTCTAACACACCTTCACTTTAGTACACTGACAGCAACCAGACCTTGTGCTACATTTGCCAATAATTTCACTGCAGTTGCCCTTTAAATTGTAAAATTCAAGAAACATTTTTAATTAAAACTAATAATATTAATAATACATTAATTAATAGTTTGGCCAAGGTTGCCAAATCTTCACATAAAACTGGATCAATAAACTGTTCTGTTTGGCTGCCCTGTGTCTCATTGAAAACGCAGAACTTCAGAGGGAGTGGGTGGAGCTAAACTGCAGCAGGCTGAATAGGTGGATAAATATGAAACTGAATTACTAATAGGTTGTTCTGGCTGCTTCGTTTTCATTTATGAATTTTGCGGACTCATCGGCCAGTGTACCGGTTTGTTGAGGCGCGCTGTATGGAAGGTTTCGTGAGTCAGAGACATCATACTTGCCGGTCTGTCTCTCTTTTGTTTAGTTGCTATAATTGTGCGAGGCTCCCTTAGACATCGCACAGGAGTAATAATGCAATGTTCATAACTCCATTCCTCAGGCAGATGAACTCATGGATACCCTGTGGTGTTATGTTTACATTGTGTTCTTTAACGGTGCTATTTTGGAAACTCGGGTGGGTTGGGGTGGACACGAGTTGTGTAGTCTAGGTTACTTCCACAACAACACACACTTAAAAATCAAGGTGATTCAAATGGGTCTGTGAGCAATGATGCCATTGAAGAGCCACTTCTGATTCCATAAATAAGCATGTTTAAAATAGAAGAGTGGGAAGAACCTACAGTCAACGAAGCTCCTTACGACCTTCAAGATTCATCCCACTCAAAAGCAATTCTCAGTGTTTAGAAGGAACTACGGGGGGATTGCAGTGCTGTTGGGAAGGAAGATAAAGGTTACCAGGAACATCAGGTTAATAAAAATGTAGACTGATATTGATATTTATTGATCTATACATACAGAAGTCGTGTCTCTCAGGCTCTAAAGCAGTAACGGGATGGAGTCGTAGGGGTTTTTCAATCAGGGACAGGTCTGGCGATGCGACTGGCCATGACTTAGTATCTGACTTCAAGGTGAGCTCTTGAGACGGAGCAGTATGTGGACGAGTCTTGTCCTGTTGGAACAGAGCACCACGCCATGACACCAGGCCTTCTGGACGTGGGACGCTGTTCACGTGAAGTGGATGGACTCGCCACTGAAGATGATCTGCTGCCATTGTGAATGACGGGCACTACACCTCTGCGGGCGGTTGATTCCATCTAGGTGCAGCTATTTTTGATAAGCATATCAGAAAACAGACAGTTTGACCCAAATGAAGCTAAGGATTCTTAATGGTTTTGTGTTTTTATTTAAATAAAATGACAGATATCCAACAAACGTGTCACATTTTAGAACATTTAAGTGTAAGTTTCACCATCAAGTATCATATTTATTATTATTTAATATTTTAACATCAGTAAGATTATGGCTGCGATGGCCACTGCAGGATTCTTTCTGTTAGTAATTAAATTATGCGAGGATACACATCCTCTGGTTCCACTGGGACTTTCTTGGTTGTCATTCTTGGTGTTATTGTGAGCCTTTGGATTCGTCTGACGTTGATCAGCTTCCTGGAGCTCTTACTCATCTGGATCCGGATCCGATCTTCCTCCTTACAGATCCGGTCCTTGGCAACAGTTTGAAACAATGCAAATGATCTCCAGGTTTAAGCACAGAAAGAGTGTCTCCGGTGTCCACTTCACGAGTCTCAGTCTGGTCCACGCTCAGAGGGAGCGGATCTTCTTCTTCTCAAAGAAGAGAACGTGTTTATTCACTGTGGGCGGGGAAACAAATTCAAAAGCAGAAAATTAAACATTTGCATGTGACAGTAATTACAGTGACACTTTAAAAAACCCCATTTCATACACGTTTCTTCATCTGTGGTCCAGCGGTGACGGCTCTGCACTTTTAGGAGACACTGTATACGAATGGGTGGAGCCATGCAAATGTGTTGATTTTGGAGACGTTACAAGAACAGTGCATCAAACGGGGTCGCACGGTGTTCAGACATGGACTTAGTGCACTGGGACGCGGTTCATGTTGATGCTACATTACGATTTCTTAATTAACCAGAAACTGGGATCCCTCACATACACTTCCTCACTTGACTCTCACATGGAATGTGCACGCCCTGTCAGGTTCCCCAGGGAAGCCTACGGAGCACAAAGCCAACCTCAGGTGGGAGGATTGTCTTTTGTATCAAACAGACACAGAGATTCAGTGTAAAATTGTGTGAAACACAAACTCTCAACACTGTCACGGCTGTCAGGTGAAACAAATGGTGGGGGAATGATGTACTCCATGCTGAGGACGTATTCAGGTCTAAGGCGTTTATGACACGGAGAAACACACAAGGAAAGGAGACAAGAAACAGGCAAAGGGAGGAACCTCAAACCAAGATAAGAGCAACAGTGATAAATTCTGGTCGATGCTTCAACTAATCTTTCACCGCTTAAGTGCATTTCGGGTTTTCTAACCCACGTGGATCTCATTTACACGGCGTAACTATTTATAACTCACAGAGCAATGAAAACTTCATTTCACACGACCAACATACAGCATTCCCTGAATTATTCATCAGTGTGTTTGGACTATGATTCAGCCTGCAGATCCGAACAGATTAGAACCAAGTGAAAGCCTTCAGAAATCGAGCGTGGTGGTCTTTAAAGGGAAATTCCCTGAAAGGTCTCTAAAAACGAATTGGATTAAAATGGTTACGGTGTAAAGAAAGATTCCGAAGATAATGTCTTCAGACACATTCTCACAGACAGGACAGGAAACAATTTTGCTAACAAATACCATGAGGTCATTCGTTTACGGTAGTTCGAGACCATTACTGTAAAAAAAAGGATGGATGACGTGGTTCCATTCCTTCGATTCTGTGAAATGAAGCCAAAATTGTCCATCATGTTGCAAAATTTCAATCCAGACTGGACTACTCAGTTGGGTAGATCCACCCCCACCTTTAGAAAACCGGATAACAGGAGTCTGAGACCACCCTCCCAGAGCATAACATCTGGATCTGCTCCAGCCAAGGCTGTCAATCACTTCATTCCTAAGTGTAGAACCGCCTTCTTACAATATAGCAGAATTATGTTTAAAAAATGAATTCTGGGGGAAAATGAAAATTGTGCCGATATAACATCGACAACTAATCGATTTGTGATGGAAAGACTCTACAACCAGCACTGCTCTCAGCAGACCACGGACACAAACATCTCCATCTTCCATCTCCCCACCCCATTATTTATATTGTGTAGATACAGGGGTTGGACAATGAAACTGAAACACCTGTCATTTTATTGTGGGAGGTTTCAGGGCTAAATTGGAGCAGCCTGGTGGCCAATCTTCATTAATTGCACCAGTAAGAGCAGAGTGTGAAGGTTCAATTAGCAGGTAAGAGCACAGTTTTGCTCAAAATGTTGCAATGAACACAACATTATGGGGTTCAAAAGAGGACAAATTGGTGGTGCACGTCTTGCTGGAGCATCTGTGACCAAGACAGCAAGTCTTTGTGATGTATCAAGAGCCACAGTATCCAGGGTAACGTCAGCACCACCAAGAAGGACGGACCACGTCCAACAGGATTAACTGTGGACGCAAGAGGAAGCTGTCTGAAAGGGATGTTCGGGTGCTAACCCGGATTGTATCCAAACAATATCATTCTCAAGACGAATTGATTGGCCACAAAAGGAGGCCAGTTCTGATCATCAGAGCATGACCTCACGAATGTGGCTGAATGCAATCAGACCCTCATATTAAATGTTCCAACATCTCGTGTAAGGCTCTCCCAGCAGAGGAGTTTATCCACGTGGTCACTGAATTCTATGAGCAATGAACTGTGAACCTTTCAAACAGCGAGCTACCAGAATTCCCCCACCAACGACCTTCAGAACCACACTGATTCTGCACTTTACCTATAGGGTCGTGCTTGCGCAGGATGAGTTTCTCCCTCAGTCGCCCTCGCTTCGTGTTGAAGCAGTAACCCGTCCCTGCTGCGCTCATCATCTGAACCAGGAGGGTCCTAGAAGAGACGTTTACCATTTATCAACAGACAACAGAGACTCACACGAACACAGAACCCAAAAAAAAAACTGTCAAAGATGAACTTACTTAGACTTGCTCTTGGCAACTGGAGAGACAAGAAACAAAACAAAGCTGAGATCAGCACAGAAATGAATAAATCAATTCATTACAGCAGACAAAAGTCAGCTTACACACACACACACACACACACACAAACTTATTCTAATATCAGTGTTTCAATAATTTACACAGGGTGCCTAAAACGTTCCCACAATACCGTGTAAGTGTATATATAGTAAGAGTCAAAAGTTTGGACACACCTACATTCTTGACCTTTACAGGAGTCTCAGCAGTTCTTTATAAACCAAATGTAGTGTGTAATTAAGTGTGTAATTGTCCAAGTAATTAAGTGTGTAATTGTCTACTACTGTGAATTTGGTCTGTTTGTGGTAACAAATAACGTATTTTGGTTCATACAGTAAATGTTAAAACTACTGGATATAAACACATTACTGAGGTTTACAACTGTCCCAATACTTATGAGCATATAGTACATACAGTTATTAACTGATACTCAACACACACACACACACACGCACTGTATGAGATCCAGTATGAACACAGACAGCCTAAGAGATCCAGTATGAACACAGACAGCGTGAGTGATCCAGTATGAACACACACAGTGTGAGTGATCCAGTATAAACACAGTGTGAAAGATCCAGTATGAACACAGACAGCGTGAGAGATCCAGTATAAACACTGTGAGTGATCCAGTATGAACAGACAGACAGTGTGAGATCCAGTATGAACACAGACAGTGTGAGATCCAGTATGAACACAGACAGTGAGAGATCCAGTATGAACATACAGACAGTGTGAGTGATCCAGTATAAACATACAGACAGTGTGAGTGATCCAGTATAAACATACAGACAGTGTGAGATCCAGTATGAACACAGACAGTGTGAGTGATCCAGTATAAACACAGTGTGAGAGATCCAGTATGAACACAGTGTGAGATCCAGTATGAATAGTGTATCTGTGTTTATCTGTTTATCTGCCCTGTTTCAGGTTAAGGGTTCAGCCCGGCAGCTCATGTACTCACGGTTCGCGGCGGTGAGAAACATTTAATCAGTGTTTCAGAGACGACTTTAGAAAAGTCACTCTCGTCTCCTCTGGACGATATACTTCCGCTCCGGTCCTGCTTCATCCGGGTCACTGCAGCGCAGATCTGCACATCACATGACCAGTGTTTCCCCGGAGAGATGATCTACAGATCAGCGGATCTGCTCTGATCACAGACTGATCGCTCTCTCTCTCTCTCTCTCTCTCTCTCTCTCTCTCTCTCTCTCTCTCTCTCACACACACACACACACACACACACACACACACACACACAGTGATTCAAGAGTTACACAGAAATTAGTCACAACCATTAGTACTACTAATACTAATATTAATATTAATAAAAATACAACAACTACTACTAATAATATTAATAATACTGATACTAATATAAAATACTAATACTACTAATATTAATATAATACTACTAAATATATACTTACACAACTACTAATACTAATACCACTAATACTAATATAAATACTACTAATAATTAAACTACTACTACTAATATTACTACTACTACCACTGCAATTACTACTACTACTAATAATAATGATAATAATAATAATAATAATAATAATAATAATAATAATAATAATAATAATAATAATAATAATAACACAACTAATACTAATACTAATATTAATACTACTACTACTAATACCTCCACTGCTAATGCTAATACAAATACTACTAATTATAATACTACTAATACCTCTACCTAAACTAACACTAATACTACTATTAATACTACTATGACTAATACATCTACTAAAATGTCTACTACTAATATCTCTACTAATACTAATAACTACTAATACTAATATTAATACTAATACTAATGCATCAATTAATACTAATATCACAACTAATACTAATACCTCTACTAATAAATGTACTACTACCAGCATTTCTATTATTATTACTAATACTACCATCACTACTACTACTACCACCACTATTACTACTACTATTACTACTACTGTTGTTACGACTACTACTACTAGTAGTACTGCCACCACCACCACAACTGCTATTGCTATTACTTCTACTACCACCAACAACACCACTACTAATACTACTACTTTTATTACTACTACTTTAGCTATTATTACTATCACTACAACTGGTACTGCTACTACAACTTCCACTGTTACTAACACTAATATTATCACTACTACTTCTACTATCACTACTACTACTACTGTTACTACTGCTATTACTACTACTACTGCCAACACCAGTACTACGTTTATTATTGCTGTTATTACTATTACTACTACTATCACTACTACTACTACTATCACTACTACTTCTACTATCACTACTACTACTGCTATTACTACTACTACTACTGCCACCACCAGTACTAAGTTTATTATTGCTCTTATTACTATTACTACTACTATCACTACTACTACTACTACTATCACCACTACTTCTACTATCACTACTACTACTACTACTGTTACTACTGCTATTACTACTACTACTGCCACCACCAGTACTAAGTTTATTATTGCTCTTATTACTACTACTACTACTGTTATCACTACTACTTTTGCTATTACTACTACTGCCCTGTAAAAATGTATGTTATAATTTAGTGATTTTAGTTTAATATTATGACTATTTTGTTTAAGGTACAGCTTTATGTGAACAACAATGTAAATAATAATAATAATAGTAATAATAATAATAATAATAATAATAATAATAATAATAATAATAATAATAATAATAATAATAATAATAAGGGTAATTTGTCATGGCTGTCATTTGTCATTCTTGTTCTACACTATATTCAGAAAGCATTTATGGAAATATTGCATTGATTCCATTTTTATGGCTTTAATAAACAGAAAAATAATTATCCACAAAAATATGACAAGTAGGGCTTTGGAGGGAGAGAGGAAGCGATACTGCAACAACATTTGCAGTGTGCTCAGGAAATGAATTGTTGGACGTGCTACATTGCCACCAGCTGGCAGGAAGTGTGTGAAATCGCCTGCGTCACTGAAGGCAGTTCTGAGGCCTAACACAGGCAGCCACAACACCCACGGACTGCACTCTCCCATTCACATTGCTAAATTAGTCCATGTTCTCCCTGTCTCTGAGGCCGGGCCGCCTTTCTTACTGCCACTGACATAAGCAGCACGTCATCAAGATCTGTGCTGATGGAAAAAAAAATCCAACGAGTGCTGGAGAAGAGTGAAAATGCTGATATAGGGCCGAGCTGCATCTGTCTGCAGAGCAGATTCTGTCATGTCAAATATTCCATAAGTTAAAAATAAAAAAGAGAAATGGAGATTTTCTTATTTTATTTAGTCTCAGTGGGACCCACCGCAGGACAGTCGTCTAGACGTGACTGGTTCCAGATTAAATTGGGGGGTAAAAAAGGAACTGAACAGAACATTCTCATAGGTTTTGCAATCTTAGGCTTATTTCTAGACTTGGGCTCATTTATTTCTCTCAGCTCAAATGAGTTGACCACTCTGTGCCCAGTATGTGCCCAGTATGAGCCCAGTATGAGCTCTTTGTGACAGAGTGACTGTGGTTTCTGGGAGCCAAATTAGCTCGGCTGGTTCCCGGGAGACCTTAAAGCCCGTGTTGAGATTTTGCTGTGAATGAGAATGACTTTGTGAGAAAGCAGCCCTGGAGACGGCAGCTGCTCTGAAATCTCATTCGGCCTCTGCCTGTCGGACTGAGTGGGCCGTGATGTCATACGGATGTGCATCACGTTGCCGTGGCAACGGCAATTCAGGGAGCCAGATGATGCTGCAGCCCCTCACTGAGCAACAGGTCTCTAAATTAGAGCTGTGGCATGTCAGGATATTATTTTCCTGATATTATATTGACTTCCAAAGACGGACTGTGTGTTATCAGTGGGGGAGAATACAAACTTGAAAATTAGGGTTCTTCAAGGGTTCTTCACTAAAGAATATGCTACTATATAGAACCATGAACACCAAGAACCCATTGCATGATTGGGCTGTAGAGAGTTCCATATATAGCCTTTTTGAAAAGGGTTCTATGCATCACCAAAAAGGGTCCTACTATTGTTTCAAGCTGCATGTAATCAGTATTACACTCTTAAAAATGAGGGTTCTTCAGAAACAAAATGGTTCTAAATAGAACCAAGAACACTCAAAAATCCCTTGGCATGATTAAAGTGTTTGTTATTTCATGAAAGGGTTTTTCAGATTAATGGAGAATGGAGAATATAGAGGGTTCTATATAGAACCTTTTTTAAAAAAAAGGGTACTATACAGCACCAAAAAGAGTTAACTACGATTGTTACAAGCTGCATTGTTCTACTAGAGTCCTTTAATCATGCAAATGGTTCTTTGAGCATTCATGGATCCATATAGAAACATTTTCTTTACTGAAACACCCTTAAAGAACCCAAATTCGTAAGTATGAAGAAACCTTTTTGGTGGTGTACAGAACCCTCTATAGTACATTCTGCATCAGCCTTAAGAACCCTTTCATGATGCAAAGAACCTATAAATCATGCAAAGGGTTCTTAGAGAGTTCATGGTTCATGGTTCATTTTCCTTACTGAAGAACCCTTGAAGAACCCAAACTGTAGCAGGACTGGGATCACTGGAATTTCAGGTGAAATATGAAATTAATGCAGTGTTGAAAAGTCACTGATGTGATATAAAATATGAGAACCGGCCCATAATATCACTGTTCGTGAACTCTAACTTTACTGGTTTAATGCTCAAGATCTTTCCTTCATATAAGCACATTGAGATCTTCAGTGCTCTCTTAATGAATTTGCTATAAAAGGTTCTATGAGCAATGCTATACAATAGAGATGTGTGATTGGAAAGAACCTTCTCATTAAGAAAAATAAAGGTTCTTAAGTACCAATTTAAAGGTTCTTCACACTCTGCATGAAGTTGTAGAGGTTCCTAATGGTGTCCTGTGATGATCCATCCCATGCAGCTTGAATGTTCTCACTCAGTTCTGCAGATGGTGTGGTAGGGGGGGAGTGCTGATAGAGCGTCCAATAGCATCCCACACATTTTCAATCAGGGATAGATCTGGAGATGAGACCGACCACGGCATAGTATCTGTGTCTTCAAAGTGAGATCTTGAGATGGCAGCAGTATGTGGACGAGCGTCGTCCTGTTGGAACAGACCACTGGAGTGTCTGTAATGAAGACCAATGGTTATCTGGAAATTGCACACAACACCATGGCACCAGGCCTTCTGAATGTGTGACATGGGACAATAAACTGTTGATCTTGGTGCTGACCACGGTGCCTCCACACATGGACTCATTGGTCACCTCCACCAAGACAAAAGTGGGACTGAAGATGACCCCATGACCACCTGATATGACACTGTGAACTTGTGATGAAATAACTATTAATAGATGTGTTTCATTAGGATGTAAATAATCTTCTCCAATATGTCTCAGAACATCTCCTGCTGTGCCCAGCTCTGCCCTTCTCTCAAATTACCATTCATCTATGCATTCTTCCACGGAAGCACTGAGATGCCCCCCCCCAAACTGAATTACAGGCTGTACAAATTTGAGCTCGTCAGTGGCAAATAAAGGAGTGACGCTGCTGGTCGCCCATCTGTCCTCCACTTTCGGAAGCCTTTCTGTTCCGTGACGCAAAAAGGAGTGGGAGCGGAGTGCCTCCTGCTTCCAGGGGGGAAGGGGAAGGGAGAGAGAGATAGAGGGAGAAAGAGGGAGGGAGAGAAAGAGAGGGACATCTACCATTGAGAGAGGGGAGGGAGAGAGGGAGCAAGACCAGAGATAAATAACCAAAGAGAATGAGAGATAGAGGAGGAAGAGTCAACAGCCATGGAGAGCATCATAAAATACTGGAGTTTTGTGCAAACAAAGGAAGGGAGCGAGAGAAAATAGAGGCGGTGGACGGAAGAGGAGGATGAATAGAGTTTAATAAAGTGCAGATAACCCATTAAAGCTGAAGGTGATGCTAAAATCCAGCCCATGTTGTATGTAAATGAAATATAAATCAAATATAAATTCACGGATGATCTCTCAGCAGCAGATCTGTTCACTCCCTTTGGACTAGTACTTGGTAGAACCACAGATTTAAAGTTGATGTGTACCAGCTCTTCTCACTGGGACTGATTAAGCCCATTCTTCCTGCAGGTCTTACTGACTGAATGATGCTCTCACAAATCAGTGGTTGAAGATCTGTATGTTGACT